>LTAE01005069.1:14701-29854 GCA_001647135.1 Pontederia paniculata | reverse complement strand
TATATATATATATATATATATATATATATATATATATATATATATATCTGTTTCGTAGATAATACTCTCCACACCTATTTTATAAATTTCAGTCTTTTTAAATTTTTTATCAATGACCTCTCAACTTTAGTATCTATGTACTTGTTGTCACATAAAATCAAAATAAAAAAATATAATAACTAAATATAAAACGTAATAAAAAAATATTTAAGAAAAAGTGATATCCCCTTTCGATAGATCGAAGCATTGACCTTGTGGAAGGGGATCATTGCCCCCTTTGCCTGTCTCCTTTGTGAGAGGTCCCTGCCCTTCTGCGAGAGAAGCGAAGGCCCTCTCATATGTGATATTGTCACGAAGGAGAGAAAGCCCTTACCCTATCGCCTCTTTTATCTTTGTTATTTTTCAATTGTTTGTTATATTTTTCTATTAGTTTATTATATATTAATGTAATTTTTTGGATGGTTTGCCATTTATTATTTGTTTAAATGATGTAGAGGAGAGAGAATGCTCATGAGTTAACAAAAAATCGTGATAGTAATAGGGATGTTAGAGATACAGTGACAAAAGTTAAGGGACCATCAAAGAGAAAAAGTTGAAGGCCGATAAAATATACAAGTATAGTTTGTGGATATTCGCAAAGTTTGTCCAACAGTTAATTGATGAAAAGGCACATCTGGCTAAATAAGAGCAACATTAACTAGGGCTCTTAATTAATTATCATCAAGTTAATACGAAAGGAATTATAATTGGATTAGGGCTTATTACATTCTCAAGTTGACATGTTGAACTAGATTAGAATTATGATCAAATCTGGGAAGCTCTGACCCGAAGCAAAATAATTAATATTAGGATTAATTAAAATTGAAAACAAGTCATACTTTAACAGTTAATAAATCATGTTCATTCAGTAACTCGTTTTCCATAGAAAGGATGTTATAATTAATTCAAGTTTAAAGTCGAACGTGGAAGTTCCTTCAACTTGGACAGTAGGTTGAAACTTGCATTTCTCATTGAGAAATGTGAATATTGATTGCAGAAGGCATCTTATTCACAATGTGTACGTAATAGTTTCAAAACTAAAGTTATAAAAAGAGAAGCTGACAATAGATTAGACCATATGCATATTAACTTACTATTATATAGTTTAGTTATATTATAACCAGTCACGAAATTATAAAATAGTTTTAAGGGTACAAGTACAGATGATGCTTGCGTTAAAGCAAATGCGCCGTTCATGATAAAATTATGCATGCATATTTCTCGATCTCAAGAACACAAGCATGTTCCAAGTTGTGTATATATAATTAGTTAACAAGCTTATTATATATTAATTATATATACCCTTTTCAAGCAAATCTCTCAGGGCTCCCACATGAAAGAACATGCATATACATGAAAGACGCAATCTCTAAAACATCTGCATGTATGCTTCTCTATTAATTGTTGCCACTAAATGAACGCATCCCTTGTGTTATTTGTTTTTACTAAAGCACAAGATCAAACATTTAACGTGATGGAGCATTATTTTCGTAATCAAATTTTGGGCCGTTACGTGCATTACTCTTTTTTATTAAAATTAGATTAATTAGAAATTAGTAGGAGGCATGAATGCACGACGCATGCATAGATTGGTGTGGTTGATGTCTACTGCACATGCACGTGTCGGCCATAGTTTAGGGTTCCTAGAACACCGTCATAAGATGTCGCCACGTATGACATTAACAATTGGGCAACTCTAATAAGCCATTAAGTGATGGAAAGTGGCAAGGTGGATATGTGTCGAACAAGGGCAAGTTCCACTGTGATAAATGTCAAATTCGTACTATGTACATTTCAAAATATAAAAGAACATAGAAATAAGTCGCTCTTTCACATTTTTTAGATATTTTGCATGATCATAAATTCTAGAATATGAACATAAGATAGGTTGTTTCCTATACGTCAAGACCTAAGACATCAAATGAGCATTAAGTCTTTTTCAGAATTTGGTTTTGTTAAATTCGTTTTTCGAGTGGTAGTACATCAAGAAAGGAGTCGTGAGCAATCTTAATTGAGGGTATACAATATAAAAAAAGCTTATTCTTTTTAGTAACGATTAGTTTCTATCGAACACATAACTATATTCTCCTTATATATTCAAAATAACGTAACCACGCTATGTTTACGTGCTTATTAATATCTTTAAGAATCTTTTATTTGTTGAAAAGAAAATTTAAATTTTGGTGAAATACGTGTTGTAATTTTAATTTTTTATTTTCAAATAATCATAAAAAAGTACTAGCTATGGTAAAATATGAACAAGATCAAGTTATATACTAAATCATATAGGATAAACATCACTATGTATCCATCGACTAGTACCACAATAAATAATTATTTATCGACTTTAAAGTTGAGAGCTTTTTGAACTATTTGCTTATATAACCATAATACTAATATTAGAACTTAATGTATTCTAATAATAATAATATATACTTTCCAATTTGAATATATTTCGCTCTCTTAATTCAAAAACTTTACTCTTGTCGCTTTATTTTTTTAATGAAGTTATCCGTCAACTTTTATTCGATTGTATCAATCATCTTCGTGATAGTAGGTCAAAAAGTTAATACAGTGACATCACCTTCATTTACACGTAAATGATATGGTTTTCATGTGTTATTGTCATATTATCATATATTATTATTAATATCTATAATATATATATAATTGTGAGGACCAATTTCGAAAACGGAATTAAAGTTGGTGACCGTTAACTCATCAAATTATGTCAATTAGAGAAACGATTCCGTGAAAACGAGATTTTCATATATTCTGATTATTTTTTAATATTTATTCTTGTGATATTTTTTTGTGAAAATTTAATTCGCTGCTTGCTTCTTTTAAGAAACAAAGCGAGATCGAGTGCAAACAAAATTTGGGCTTGAATCTTCTTACGTTAGAAGATGCGTGAGAGTTTAAACGTTATAAAATAGATAGATCGATGTTATTTAATTTCATACTTTATTAAGATTAGACTTTAATTTGACAGCATATAATACGAAATTGTAAAATATAGTAGAATTTTCACTTATTGAGAAACTCAGTACTTTAATTAATCCTATCAGAAAAGAGCTAGCACAAAAAAAAATGTTACATTATTTTAGTTGATAAACATTTCATTAAAAAGTGATCTAATTTGGGAATCTAATAAAAAACTTAAAAATATTTATTCTATTATAAATAAAAAAACGACCTCAGATATCTATAAGACATGCAAGATGTGAGGACTTTTTAACAGTCGATTAAATCAACCAAAAGATTATCAAATAGTTTGCTCTTTGATTTCAACATCTTCATTTTTTTTTCTTATTGTAGATTTTTTTCTATAATATTGGAACTGTTAGTCTTTGCTAATTTGTGTTATTTTAAAATTAGATATTTAATTATGATGAGTGAATTTTGTAATAAAAATTTATTTGAGATATAAGATTTTCTTAAATGAAAAAAAAAATTCTTATCAGTCTACTGGTCCACTAACCTTTTTAATTTGTTTTTCTTATTATAGATATTTTAGCATTTCTTTGAAAAATTAAATAAGGCCAACTTATTTGTGATAATAAAAATACTTATGGAGACCTAACACACCATGGAGGAGGAGATGGTGCCGGTGGTGGGGCGGCTTTATAAATAAATGGAGAGGAGCGTGTCGATGAGCATAAACACGAGATCAACTCTCCATCCATCTTCCACTTTATCCATCTTCTTCGCTCCATCCAAAACGGTTCCTGGAATTTTAATTGTCGACTCCGCCGCTCAAAGTGCTCCACTTCCTTCTTCTTGTTCTCCTCAAAGAATTCTTCCTCGACTCGGTCTCCATCAGGGCTTTATACCCGGAGGCAGAACTGGGGGAAAGTAGCAGTACAAGTACTTGTGTAAGTGAATTGGATCCATTGCCCTGTTCCTTTTTCTTGTTTCTTCTTCCTGTATCGATCCGTGTTTTGCAGCTGAAGTTTCCTTCTTTTTACTCGGGAAAGCTCATGGACTTGTGTTTTCATGTTTCTACTCATGTTATGTAATTATTGAGAGTGAGGTAGGATTTTGCTCTGGCAGGGTGTTTTCTTTGTAACAGGGTGAAGCTTGTGAAAATAAAATGAAAAAAAAAATCATCTTTTTCACTGTCTCAAGCTTGTTGTTTGATTTCTGTCTGGAAAATTATCCTAGGACAACTTTCACATGTTCTCGTTTTTTTTTCTTTAGATTTTAGAAACTTATTAGTAAGATAATCTCCAGATTTCAGCTCCTCTTCGTAGTTTGTTGGATCCATTTTCATATCAGACTGCAAAAAGATATCATCTTTTTCGTGTGGCGAATACCAGATATTTTAATCAGAAATCTGTTATTACCGGCAAAAATTGCATTTTTTGAAGACAAATGCCGAAATTTTACTCTTCTGTTTCGTTTCGCCATCCTGCAACTCGCATTATCCGATCATTCTGAAGAGTTATCTTGCAATAAATCTCGAAATTAAAGAAACACTCCCATTTTCGTGCTTCAAAATCTCATCTTTATAAAATAAGACGGATGGAAATCGCGGCGTGAATGCTAATAATAATCTTTTCTGTTCCGCAGATCTTCGATACTGATATCCACCTCTCCGCTGTGTTTGCCGGCGATGGGGCTCTCGAACATGCCGACGCCGTCGGAGGGCATGCTGACCCTCCTCCTTGTCAACACCGTCCTCTCCGTCTCCATCCTCAAGGAGGTCCTCCGCTCCTTCCTCCACCTCCTCCGTCTCCGCTCTCCGGTGCCGCCGCCGCAATCCCCCTCGTTTGAGACTCCCCCCTCACCGGACGCCTTCTCCGACGAGTCCCCGGAGCCCACCATAACCGACCGGTTCCGCACCCTCTTTTTTTTACTTTACATCACTGTAAATATATAAATTTAGTTGCATTGCAAAATAAAAAAATAAAGAAATTTTGTGTGCAAGCTGCAATTTGTGGTAAAAAGTAGAAATATATATTCTTGTTTTCCACAAGAATTGGATAGATTGTATCAAGCATGACATTTTTTTTTTAATATATATTTTGGTATCAAGAGTGCAAAAAATTTACAAAATAAATATATCTCAAAAGGTTGAAAATAAAGTGAGGCAAGTGGGTGGCTTCTCCACAAGATTGGTGTGTATCTATTTTGGCAGTGAGGTTCTGAACTGGTTGTTCTCATTTCTGGTTGAACCGGATGACTTGATAACTTGTACTAAGAGAATGGTCAATTTTAACCAGTTAGATGACCTTGTACGATGATGATGTCACTATTAAATGAAAGAGTTTAGTGGACATTTTTTTACCTACATGTTAAACATCCAAAATTTATTGTAAATAGTTATTTTTAGATAAAAAAAAATTAATTTCGGAATGAGAAATTAAGTAGTTATATTAAATTTAATATTAATCTTTGAATGATTTAACTGATACATATAAATTAAAAAAATTACATACCCATTAAATTTTAGAAACATGAATTATTATGTTTTGGCCTTGAAATTCATTCTCAAGCCTTCTAAAAAAATCCGAAGGTGGCATTCACTCTCGTGTCGCCAGAGGTTACGATTTAAATATCCAAACCAAACTTGTTGGTTGAGACAGTGGAAGCTCATTGAACTTGTGCACAATGCATCATTGCCGTTAATGGCAGGTTTGATGGTTATGTAACTTTGCTCAGTAGTTTTTCTTTTTTTTACAGCTTCAAGCCGATCAGCAACTTTGCTCATTGAAAGCTGTATGCAGAGGCAACTTTTTATTTAACATTCCTTTTAATGAATTGGCTTCAAACAAGTTTGTACTCTGAGTCAGAGAGAATTAGAAACAGGAAATGTTTCTGCGCTGCCATTTGATTATAATTCCTTTTTCAGGCTGTTGCAATACTTTCAGTTTGGTGCATTGCGTCGATGGCCTTAATCATGCATTTGTCTCTCTGAAGAAGAGGAACACTGCTGCAATAAGCAGGGCAATGCTCGTGGAAGAAGCAAGATATCTGAATCATGTTACACCACTTTGTAAAGCTTCAGAGTAACATATGATCTGATTGTATTTTCTTTACTTCACGACGAACCTTTATGAGATCTGGCAATCAAGATAAGCTTGATTTATACACAGCAAGAATTCATAGATTTGATGCTGATGTTTAAAATAGAGATGACAAGTTATTTTTGTATTTCTTTGTTTCCTCACCTTTGCTATCTCTGCGTTGTTCCTGCTTTGCTGAAATTATCAATAGATATTCAGCACCCAATACCTCAAAACATGCACTATTTTTTTCGTATCAGAGAAAAAATTATGAAGCAACAATTGATGAATGTGAGCTCATTCGGTGGCTGACGAGTCCAAGCCAAAATAAATAAATAAATAACAAAACTGCAATGATTTCCCAATATCTATACAATGAATCATTCTTCAAGCAAAAGAATGTCTAAACAGATTTGTAGAGTTGATGGGCTTCTTTTACCCTTCTCAAGAAGACACCTATCTGATCACCCAACCAAGAGAAGTTGGTCGTATCTACATTTTTCTGCAACGTATAATGGATCGGTCCTTTCCTGTTGACAGTGTATTTGACAAAGTCTAGGAGGCATCACCGCTGTTTGACACGAATCTGCCACAACTGAAATTGGTGCATCCATAACACCATTATTGGCTCCTGATGTGGTCAATGTTTCACCATTGTTGGCTCCTTCAGCTTTAATGGCAGTTGCAACATTCTCAATTGAGCAGATGATTGTGAAAGATAGAGTTACTCCTTATCTTCTGAATGGAGAAAAGAAAGAAGCTTTGTACAAGGTTAGTTGTTATTGCATTCTCGCCACTCCAATCAAGCTTCTCAGGAATGCAGCAAGAAATGAATGCCTCCGGTCCTCTCCGATATGAAGCAACCGTACATTCCCATGAAGATCCATCAAGAATTGTCAGATGGTAAGTGATATCTACAAGGTTTTCTTTTTCTTTTGCCCTGGATAGTGTAAATCCATGACTCACTAAAACTCCCTTACCTTCAAGGTGACAGTTCCCTCTCAACCTGATTGAACACCTCCTCTAATCGAAGTGATGAACTCGTTATCACATTTTTTGCTATTCTCTTTTCATGTTTGGTGCTCTTGAGCCAAGCAATTCCTAATGAGACTTGCACATTGCATGCCCTCAGTTTTGGTGAGAGATCCTCTATGATGTATCGCAAGTGAAGCTGAAGGGAACCAAGTAGAATGCAATAAGAGCTCTCTCAGAGAGGAGCAAAAATGAAAAGAAAATTATCAAATATTAGAGGCTGTAGAATGATATTAGGATTGTGATAGTAGTTCATACGTTAAAATAATCTCCCAGAAGCACTCCCTGGAGTGTCATCACCTCTTCGATGAGCCATCCATTTTTGTCGGGTAATGGAGACTTCTGCTGTGTGCTAGTCACCTCTCCTCCATATCGGGATAAATTCTTGTCAAATTTATAATTGATTTGCCTCTGATACCCATCTGGCTTAACTGCTTCCCAAGGTGCAGCTGAGTAATCAACACAACCAACTTTTTCCATAATTCTTCGCTCAAATGAACCTCCATCGAATAACTCCATAAGTTTTTTCATCTGGATGTATAAAACATAGTGATGAGCTATATGTTTAGACTCAAGAAAAAATGCTGTTAAATTGTTCCCTCCCAGTGATTTGAACTTACATCAACCTCAATGGCAGAGGAGTAAACATCTGACATTTTAGCATCCTCTATGACTAAGAAAGATCCACTCTCTTCATTCTGCAGGGTCTTTGCTCCAGATTCCTCTTCGACTATTCGAATCTTCTGTTCAGGACTCAAAGCCCTTGCTCTCCACAGTGCCATGATTGTCCTGACATCATGAACAGAATTAATCCAAAATATAATCGAACTTGCAATTTAAAATCTAAACTCCTAACTGCCTCAACACCTTGAGAATCCTTTGACAATTAAACAGTGTAGAAAGCAAAATGCCACAAGTGAAATGCTACCAAACAATTAGCCCTTCTAGAGAGAAAATTCAAATTTTTGACAGGCAACAATGAATAGTAATAAAATACTTTACCAAAATTACCTGTTTGCTACATTAAATGACACAAATGACTGGAAGTGGAATCTAAGTCTGCCATCGGGATCAACTGCCTTTGCTCCATGTTTTGCATCCGTTCCTCTGCCTTTGCGGAGAATAATTAATAGAGAAGGACTGCCCATTGACACAAGAGTCGGGGGAACCACTTGAATGTCATCTATGTCCTCCCATAGGAAGAAAAACTTCGTTTTGTGTCCAAACAGATTTGCATGAAACCCGATTATTCTCGGAGATAGAAAAAGACGACCCTGGAAAGAGGTGAAAACGACCATCAGCCACACTCATGCATATGTTTTCTACTCATGATCAGCACATATTCAGAATAGCAAAGTGGAAGAGAGGTTTAATTCAAAAAGCAAAGTGTGATGATTTTTTCTTGTTTTGAAAGGGAATATGGTTTATAAAAGTAGAAATCTGTTTATAATTTGTGGGAACTACACCTGCTTGGGCCCCTTTTTTTGCAGATTTCTTTTATTTTTATCCTTTCTTACACACTTGTAAATTCCTTACGCAGCTTAATACAATACGGATGGCTACACAATCGATAGTCACCCTTTCTTTTGTATAAAAAAAAGGAATCTGTTTATATATTTGCACTGGTATTATAATATACAGTGCACGCAACTATTCATGCATTTTTTTAAGGAAAGATTCATACAACTATGCTGTTTGGTTAAGATAATGTATAAAATAAATGAAAAAACATGGAGAGTTGTAAGGTCATAGATTTTATCAAGATTGAAAGAATCTGTACTAGAAATGATCTTATTCTCTCTGAGATGTTATTTAGGAACTATCTTGAACCACAGTAAAATGTCATAATATCAACATCCAAATTAACTGGCCAACTAAAGTTTGACACTTTAGCAGAAAACATCACCTGCATAGGCATTTTGCGCTTCAAATGACATGTAAAATCATTGATGAGAAATTCTTCAGGAGGCAGACCAAAGAGCTTCTGAAATGCTGAGTTTGTCTGAGGGGATCTCAAATTTATCTACATATTCAAGAGTCCATAAATTACACCAAATATGCAAGTAAAATCAATATAATAGACCCACTAAAACATGTAATACTGTTACCTTTTTCCCAACTTCTTTCTCCATTTTTGTTAAATATTCAGTAACAACCTCCGAACCTCGTGTATTGTTCAAGAAGATCCTCAGATGCAACTTGGACTGGCATGCCTGAGCTAGCTTTCCTTGAAGAGGAATCCAGACATCTGCTAGGTCCGATAAGTTAGATTTTACAAAGTTGACTTCAGCATGCCCAAGGGACGTAACTTCATCAAAAGGTCCGTCAAAGTCATACACATCAATATTCATCATCGATGGAGGATCATCCATTGCATCAAATTCAAATATCTCTGCATTAGAAAAAACAAAAAGTTTGACAGGCCACTCCAAGGTAAGAAGGTAAAGCAAACTATTGTTAGTTTACCACGTCATTCATCTCATATTATCATGGACACAGCATTAGAATATTTAATTAAGAATATTAACAAAATTCCCTATAATTTCATAGTTTTTTTAGAGCATGTTTTATGCATATTCAAGTTCAGCATACTGCAGAAATAACTTGGCAGCCTAAAACCTGATAGCTCAATTTTTTGTAAGTTATGTTCTTTGACTTCCTCTTTCAGGAAAAGAAAAAACAGAAAACTTGTGCTAAGATCCATGTGTGGCATGCTTCAGTCCATGGTCCTTAAGACTACTTAAAGACATGCTCAGCTGGTTGCCAAATAATACACAAAGATCTCCAATATTGAAAATACAATAAGAGATAACAAGATGTAACAATTACCATTCCACTGAGGATCCAGTATTTGGAACTTGATTGAGCTTGTTTTTGTTTTTCCATTGCAAGTGAAAATGACATAGGGATCAGAATATCCTGTCAAATCCACTGCTGCAAGGTTACTGGCCTCGATCAAAGCAACAGTTAATAACCATCCATCTCCTTGTGCTTTGATCCCATGATCAGTACCTGCAAAGAATAAAAAACATCACATGCCTCAGTTAGGGTTTATCTTATCACATAACTTCACAATGGAAAGCAGAAAAAAATGGTGACTATTATGAGTATGAATCTCAGAAAGAAAATAATAATAAATATTATGAATCATGAAATTGTTTATGATTAGACTCAAATACATAAAAAAATCTTCAGAAATGCCCAGTATAATCTATCCTAGATGCTAATTTTGTTGGTTCGTCAAGTAGAAGGCATACGAAAAACAGAGAAGATGGTAGATTCAAATTTGATAAAAATGTGATATCAAATTCCTGTACAAAGAAACTAAACATCAAGATGCAAACTTTGCAACAAAATGCAAGCAACTGGAAATTGAACCATGACAAGCAAAATTTTGATCATGAGAATTCTTACCTCTTTGCCTTCTTGCCTGCAGAAATCGTCCTACCATCTTAAATACACGCTCTCCTTGAAGAACCAAAACACCACAAACCACTATTTCACCAATTGAGTCTGGCAGGTCTAAACCCGAAAACTCAAGTCCTTGAATAACACTAGGGTTTGCAAGTAAAATGTGTGTAAGCACATATAAGGCTGCCAAAAGGGAAGATACAACGGTGAAATTTCCAAAGAACCGATATGCTAGCTTCCAGTCAGACTCCTGCTCTGTTTGCAGAGAAGCCAAAATTTGCTCCTTGCTAGAAGCAGTTTCTTTTAAGTCGACTGGTTTAATGTTCTGGGATAGCAAATCAGAAAACTGGGCATAACTCTCCTTCAAGCCTTGCCTTGCACCATTTTCAATCATAGATCTCATCATGGTGCTCTGGATGAAATTAATGCGCCATGAAATTACCAGACGGGAAGATGGCTCTTGAGATTGCAGTTCAGGTCCTGGCATTATACAGAAGAGAATCTCTGTCTTGAAACAATTACCAAAAGGAACATCAGGCGTACTGACACTTGCTAAAACTGCATAGTTTTTACCATCAGCTTTCAAGTAAGTCTGTTCCTCTGTGGCTGTCACTGCCTTTATTAATTTAGTTGCAGCTTTAGTGTATGTAGTCAATCTTTTCAAGATCTCTCCACCATTTTCAATCCTCCAAGCTTCAGTTTGAAGCCCAGTAGTTCCTTGAACCTCTGCAAGTGATTGCCAAAATTTTGAGCTTGATGAAAACAAAAGGGAATTCAGATCGCCTGGTGAAACAACATAGGACTGATCAAGAAGGATACCACCTGGAAGATTTCCAGGCATTTCAACTCCTTGATCCTTCGATTCAATAGTTTTCAACAATTCATCATATTGAACATTTGAAGATGTGTCATCAGTTTGCTCCTGGCTAGCTTCAGGAATTTCTGATACTTCTTGATGTTTCTCTGGAGTATATTCCCTGGTGGAAAGAGCTGTAGATTCTGGATTCCTTTTTCCACCAAAAAGTTTATATATGTGGTCGACAAAAGATGCTTCATTTGTTTTGTCTTCCTTATAAGGTTCTATTCCATCAAACTCTGACACAGAAGCTATTTCTGCATCTCCATTTGAAGACAATGAGGGTCTTCCCATTGTCAACTCAGCTGATTTATCTGAGTTGGAAGCAAAATCATCAGCAGTTGACTGCCCTGATTTAAGTGCTTCTTCATTGTTTTTCTGAGACAAAGATATCGCAAGGCGAATTTCTCCTGCAAAATATGTAAAAGATAGATTGCTAATCAGTCAACAAGAACTAGTAAAGCATAACAAATATCTGTGTAATCATCCTAATCAACAAAAGAGAATTTGATCAAAGTGCTAATGTATGCCAAGATTCCATTCGCAAGTATAATCTAGACCTATGTTTGAAACTATCCACCAGAAATTATTATCAGAGATTCAAAGTTTTTAAAATGAAGAAACATTTTAGCAAACACTGGCACAAAATTGCTCCCCTCGGAAAGTGCAAGAATCAAAGGCTTGTTCAGATGTGGTCCAAGAATAACTTATCACTACAACAAAACCACTTTGAGATTGTGTGATACATATATAAATTTACTAGAATAATCTTGGCATATGAAATCGCATGGAAGTCTGCGATAATGGAAGCCAAATATCTGATTCTAAGGGAAAACATACTTACCACAATCCCGGTTCTTCAACTTTTTCCCCTTGGGCTGCAGCTGATACCACATGGTTCCAAGGGACAAATCACTCGCATCTATAACTTTCGACAGAGGAACCTTCACCTGTCCCAGGAAATCATCAGTGAAGTACTTATCCTCGTCCAGGACAAACACCGTGAGCTCTTCGTTGAGGTCTCCAACCCGAAATCCGAACTCCTCATCCCACCACGGGTTTAGGTTCTTCTTGATAACCTTCGTTTTAGCTCGGTGCTTTCCCAGCTGCAACTTCACGTAAGGATCACTGAGGCCGTTGAGATCCATTGCTGCGAGGTTCCTCGCTTCAATGACACGGACCAGCAGCTTCATCTCCACCAATTACTCGAGCAAGAGCAGCTCAAGAATTCTTCACAAATCGAATTTGTATATTTCCAAGCTTTTGGGTAAAATTTGCACAATATAAAAACAAATCCAAACAAAAGAAAAAGGTCAGATTTTTGGAACTATTTGTTAATGATCTTATGCGATGCTCTATAACTTTAGGCCTTTTCGTATACTCGTGTTGGAACCCCAAAGGTTGGATTTTTTTCAGGAGTTGCGGCAAAAGATCGCCTTGAAACAAGAAGTATACAGATTAAAAGGAAAAAAAAAGTAACTTTTAGATAGAAAATTACAGACAAAACTATCCCCAGTTCATTGAGGCTCTAAAATCTTATGCCCCAATTAATCCACTAAAAGAAAACAAATATGATCAATAAAAAAGGGGAAATCTTTCCAGAAGATCGATGGAAAAAATTGGAGGAAGGAAACCCTAACAAGGACCATAACAGCAGGATCAATGGCGGGGAGGGATCGAAACGCAATGGGGCAAGGGTCGGATTGGAAGCTTAACAGGAATCCAGGGTTGGGAGATTATGGGAGGCGTCAAAATTCGATCTTGTTGCCAAAATTGGCCGATGGATGGGCGAATCGGAGGCCTTTTAAGAACAGGAACATGAGGCAGTCAAAGAAGGAGGAAGGAGAAGAGGAACAGAAGGTAATCTCTCTCTCTCTCTCTCTCCTTTCTCCTTTCTCTCTCCTCCTCCTCAACCTCCCCGCGTACTTTCCTGCTGACTTTCAAATGTCCTGATGATTGACTCTCTTAATCACTGTTAGGACATATTTAATTGATAATTAGCTCATGGCATTTGTTAATTAGGATATATTTATTTATAGTTCTAAAGATAGAAATATTAAATCATGGTTAGGATGATAGAACTTGGTGATCTATAAGAGGAACAAGTCAAGTCAAGTTTATTTAAAGGAGCATTACACTTTCGTGTCACTTTAGAGTGTAAAATAAATTAAGGTTGTAAGCATATGAGAGTGTTAATAAGTTAAGCAACATTTCAAATAAAAAGCTGGCACAAGCACAACCCAACTCAACATCAATTAATTGATGCTTATTAAATGTTTGTTAACTAATTTTTTAACAATATCTCTTTTTATATAAGATATTTATGAATTATAAAAAAACATATACTAATATGTTTCATAACTAGATCAACTAATTAAACTAAAGAGTTATTTGAAAGATTTATTTTTTTCTCTCTTTTTTTTGACCTCGTCACAAAATTTCTAGGTCCTTTAATTAATATGTTACTAACCCGAATTAACAATTGAAATTATTATATTTTTGCATCTATGGCCAAAATATTGTTTGCCATCACAATACCAAAAAACTTGGAACACTCTTCTCTTCTTCTTTTTTTTTGGGTACCATTGAAACACTTTTCTTCTTACCATGTCGTGTTCATAAATATTACGAGTAATTTTAACAAGCTTATAGTTGGCACGACAAGGATTTGAAATTTCGGATCTTTGCATGATGTATGCAGCCTCAAAATAGAAGATCAGGTCCCTGTCATCTTTATATCCAAAAAAAAAAAGGGTCATTTTCCCTTTTGTATATTATTATATGAATACTTTAGTTTTCTTAAATTTCCAATATCAGATTTAGGCAGCTTAAAACTATTTGTATTTAAGTTGTTGGGACATCAAATTTATAAAATGCAAGATGATGTCTTTTGGAACAGTCCCCAATTGATATATGATACTTATTACTTTTAGCTTCGACATTATATTTAATTGTTCGCATTCTTCTCAATTTTAATCAAACTGCACTCCGGATGAGCGCATATATTAGAAAGGGTATAATTGAGATTTTTACAGGTTCATTGTTTGGATAAAAAGTTGAGAAAAATATCATCTATTAGTAATTAAAAAGTAAGGAATTCATAATTAATCTATAAATAGAAAGTAAAGAGAAATCTCAATTCTTTACAATCTTGACATAATAAACCCCTCTCTTGATATATCCATATATCTTATAATTTTAGGTAAAATCTTGATTTCAACATTCTGGCATGAGACATATATAAATGCACCGTTGTATCATGTATGGTATTTTCCATGTGTGCTGCACTATTATGTTTTCAAATAGCAAACTTATCACTCTTATCACTAAGGTGTGGTCTTAGGCAATTCGACCTTTTCATTACATGATTATTATTCATGATAACGATCTGACTGATTAAATTAACAAATAATGCTAAATGCCTAAGGAATATTAATCATTATTTTGTTCCATTATTTGACTAAAGGAGTTCTTATTCTAAAGATAACTTAAGTTGGTGATGCCACGGAAGGTTAAGGAGTTTATTGTGCTTGAATAGTCAATCTTAGCTTGCATGTGGAGATGAGTTATTCAATCATATTACCATTTGACTTTTTCTAAGTTAATTAAATACTAGGTGAATATTTGGACCAGTTCCATATCTACATCTCATTGTTATCTAATCTAATGATCGTTCTTATTTGTACGAACATAATCTAATGCTGCCGTGGATTCGAATTGGATCGAAAAATTACAAGTAGATTTTAACATTACAAACTCATTACCTCTCTCTCTCTCTCTCTCTCTCTCTCTCTCTCTCTCTCTCTC
>LTAE01005069.1:0-14534 GCA_001647135.1 Pontederia paniculata | reverse complement strand
TAATTATTTTTCCCTTATAATCTTTTCTTTCTTCTCTTTTTTTCTCTTGGCTGATTACAGCTATCACCAAACTCAATCTCTATGATAATTATTTTATCTCGGTACATGTTAATGGATTCGATAATAGACTTTGACTTTGTCTTTGCTCATAACACACGTAAAAACTTAACATAAAGAGCAAATGTATGGTTGCAACGTAAATAATACGAATCGATGCACTTTTTTGAGTTTTTCCTTCCTCGTTTCACAATTTCATTTGACTTTGTATGCGTAAGAGACCTTTTTTGTATAGAAAATTGATGTGATATGCATGTTCGATAGATTATTAGCACATTAGCTAATAGAAAAATAAATTAAAAAATATGCATAGAATGTTACGCGATAGATTTTGCATTACAGTGTTATTATTATTATTATTATTATTATTATTATTATTATTATTATTATTATTATTATTATTTCTTCAAAATTGGGGTTTTACTTTAGATTTGCAATCATAAAAAAATATTCAAAATTGCAAGAGCAAAATTTTTTTAGCAGGATTAACTTCCTTGAAATGAGTGACACTTTTCTATGACATTTTCGAAATTCAAAACACCTATTTATCAACCAGCCTTCTTTTCAACTACAGAAAAAGGATGATTCTTTAATAATATTTATTTTGTGAAAATGTCAGCGGCGATAACTACATAGGCTGCGTTTGGTGCATATGTAGGATTGGAGCTTTTTTGATAGCACAATTTGCTTTGTGCTATTCTTGTGTTTGATGAATTTTTTTATGAGTGTTTTCTTTGAAAAATAGTTGTAGGTAACAACTACTTTTGTGCTTTTTCTCACAAATGGAAAATTCTCCTTTTTTCTAAAGCACCGTACAGCTGCCTTTATTTATAGCAAGCTGTGTTAAACAGCTTTCTCAAACGCACCCATAATGTGTGCACAAACGACCCACTTGACCGACCCCGAAGTCCACCAAATTTGCCGGTCCGACACAGATATTGGTTAGGTTGGTGATATTTGGCACCACTACGAACGACCGGTGATTCGATTTGGGACATTAAATTGTGAACATTTTCAAATTCATGTAACATGTAATTGTAGCACGTATGACTCCTTCCGCCCTCCTTCTCCCATTGGAATCACACAATTTTGACTTTTGAGAACACATTATTCATATGATAGAAGAGAGCTGGTGTGTCTAATTACAATTTTACTTGTGCCATGTCTTGTTTGTATCATCAGATTGTGATATTTTTTTTTTCAAATGATGAACTAAATATAATAGTCATTCTTGAATTGACTCAGTGTAACGAAGTCACTCGATAAATAAAAGGGAAAAGAGCTCGATTACATATTGAAGATGGCGTGTAATTTGCTCACGATTTTGTCGGTCCCTTCACATTGAAATGCTTGCTAGATGAATTAGGAGTTTTGGGAAAAGCCTACATGAGGATACCTTTCGGGTCTGAAATATTCATTTAACTTATATATTCATCTCGTTCTTTATTTATTGAGGCGCACTATCATTTTCTCATTTTTTCTAAGTAATTGGTTATTAAGTGAGAAAATATTTTATAAGAGATTTGTTAAATTTTACACCATCAATCCTAAAAGGATTTGTGATGATAATGACAAAGAATTTAAAGTCTACTCAAATCTCTCAAATTTGAAATTGATAAATGATAATCAAATCAGTTCCTTTTAATCTGTCTATCTATCTATCAATTTACTACACTAATAGAGCAGCAGTATGTAAGAAATATTATGCTTAATATTTATTACCGCAAAACAAATTTATACTAGTATTAAAGATGGTTAGTTACTCATTATCCTTGAATGAGTAGGTGAGCCGCTTGTCTCCTTGAAGTCGCCGTGTGGGTCCTTGGATGCTTGAAAAATTGGGGCAAACAACATGCACCAATCACTCCCAAGTTCCCACCAACGACCAACATATTAATGAACCCAACTCTTCTTCTCCATCTCCACTCTCCAACCAATGGCTCTAATCCTGTACACCTCTTGCTCTTTCGTGCCATAACAGTATTTGCAATCATGCTGAGGGCCATGTTGCAATCTGCACTGCACCTTAAAGAGTAGAAGCTTCAAAGGATAAGAAGCAACTTATAGTTTCTGCAGATTAATGTGTCTTCTTCTTCCACTAATCCATTTCCTTTTCTTTCCTAGATAATATAAAGTAATGAAATAGCATAATTATATGACCGATTTGGATTGAGGATAAATGAGGAGAAAAAAAGAATAAAAGGAAACGAAAGAATTTGACAATTCGAATAACAGTTTCAGCGGAGGGGTTTAATCTTTCATTTTCTTCCAAATAACATTTTTTTTTCAAAATTTTAACAAGACAAGTGGTATATTAAATTTGAAATATCAGAGTTCATGCTCTGTCAGTTAACCCGTGCTTGAGCATACTTGTGCTCGAGCTCGTGTCGGCTGCTAAAGTGTCGTGTCATGTCATTCTGTGCTAAATAATTCTACTCGTTATGACCATCGTGTCGGTCGTGTCGTGCCCGATCGGACCGTCATCGTTCTTGTTTTTTTATTTGTTTTCAATTCTTCATTTTGTTGTTAGCTAAAATTTTAACAATTTAACGGATATTATAAGTCTGATAATATATACAACTATAATATATTATACAATTATAATATAATGATAACATATTAATATAATACTATTAATATTTAAGTATAAGTCTATATAATATAAGCCTTCTTTTTTTTTCAATTTATTGTATAGTTAATATTTTAACAATTAAAATATCTTATATAATTATAATATAGCGATAATCTATTAATATAATGCCATTAAAATATAAGTATGTGTCTGTATAGTATATGCTATTGTCATATATATTATTTAGTGTACAAATTGTGGGGGTCATAAAAAAATTAAAAAATCATGCATTGAGCCGTGCCGGATAAGGACGGGCTACCGTGCCCCGTGTCGTGCCGTGATGGGCTGACTGGCTCTGCACGATTTCCATCTCTAAATCCAAGGAACACCAAAAAGAGTTTAAAGCTTCAGCCCCAACTTAAAAGTGCTTCTTTAGGACCTAATAAAATTATTTGAATAATAGCTCAAACTGTAATTGCAAACTTAGATTAGCTCATCCTTTTTTCAGAATCACAAAAAGAAAAGAATAATCTTTCACTCATTATATGTACTTTTCTTGTTAAGAAAAGTTAAATCGACCAAAATTTTTTTTCTGTGTTGATTCCATATTCATTTTCCCTAAAGTGCACAATTATTAGTTGGACATGAGGCTTAGCATAATGAAAGCAACGAGATATATAACCAACACCATGATCTGAATAATACAAAGAACTATTTGCAGCATTTTATAGCATTGACAATGCAACATGTAGAGCAGCAGAACGTGAAGCTTCCTAGCACTTATTCATCACTGGCTCATACATGTGTATACTCTTATTTGTCTTATCACTGCTAACAAATGCGAGAGACACCAAACCTTCATATCCTTTATGTAATGTGATTGCAGTACTCAAAGGGACCACAATCCATTTTAGATTAAAGGCGACAAAAGACCATTTGATGTGATTTGTTGAACTTACCGGCCACTCCTAAAGACACTATGAAGCATAGAAATGAAGGCATCTAATTTCTAAGCAGTAAAATTGGAGATCCGGATACGGACTAAGCTTGCTTTTATGCAATTTTTTGCTTAAATACATAATAGAGAAAAGTCAGCTAATGCAATTGTTACATCAATTCTTCAACATTGTATGCTCTATGCATGTCCTGACAAACAAACTTTTATAGCACTTTTAATAACAAACAATATGTACTCATAAGAAGTGAAACAGAACCCAAAAGGGAAGAAAATGACTGTTCACCCAGGAAAATACAAGGGATGTGGATACTCATCCACCAACCAACAAAGATTCAAAAAATCAAGACTGAGAAGAATCAGTCCAGTTTGAAATGGAACAATCAATAAAAAATAATTTAATTACACTAAAAAGATACAACATATGGAGGAGTAATTTTCCTTCACAGAAGATGCTACCTGATTTTGCTATCATCTGAACGAACCACATGGAGATAACCAGGGTTCTTCCCTCAACAATCAAGTCCATGAAAAAACTATTTGCTGCTCTCTCCTGTATCAGAAAGCACTAATTCTGCATACAAGTTCTTCAAAGCAATGACAACTGTCAATATAAGCGGTCCCATAATGGCTCCCTGCAAGAACAAAAACATATGGAGTTCATTGGTTAGATATTGTCTAAACAAAAATATATAATATATGAGATGGGAACAAAAGCAATTATTTGAATAACAAGAACGTTCACAAAAGAAAGCTGAAATTCCAGTAGATAAGGCAAAAGAATGATCTATATGTCGATTATACAATTAACATTATACCACTGACAACATCACAAAAACAAACCTACATTTGTTTACTGCCTAAAAAAGGTTGTAAAACCTACTGTAAGTTCAAAACCAGTCTTTCTTGGTAACATAATTTTTTAAAACCTATAGTAGAAATCTAAAATACCCTTTTCTAGTTAACCTTCTAGTGTATAATGCAGGCCATAAGTATCATTTAGAAAATTGCACCTCAAAAATAAATATATGTTAAAAAAATGTAGTAATTGTTGTTGAGCTTGTACAATTATTTGAAGCACAATTTCATGAGGATATAGGCATTTGGCAATAGCCATGGCAGATTCAGTCAACCCCGTGTTGTGATAGTATAATAAGGCCAATAAGACTGTTTTTTCATCCACAAAGTCTGAGCAGATTAACGAGTATGATGGTCATATGATAAAAGCAAAAGTTTCAGTTAAATCCTGCAGTAACATCAAATAATATGAGCAATGAGAACCAATATAAATATACACATATGATATACAAGTTTTTTCCAAACTTCTTTTTGGGTTGTTCCATGTTTTTACCCCTAAAAAAAGGTGTTTTCAGACTTTTAATTTGAAAAGAAAAAACTCCTACACAGCAGAAAATTCTTGACGGCTTAATCAAATGATTATGAAATTTATAAAAAAAGTTCAATATGTTCAGATATATGTGTAATATGCTAATAAATTTTAACAAAGAATCTCTTCATTAGGTTTCTTAACAAGAGAGTTTGAGTGCTTGTCTAATGCACGAGATCGATGTATATGCATTTTCTTATGTACATCATGACAACATTATTCAATAATTCTGTTCATTTCACCTTATAAAAATATGCTGATCAGATGAAACCTAAAAGTGAAAACTTACAAGTGAAAAAGCATAAGACATTGTCTCGAAGATCATAACGTTAACAAATAACCAATATGAAATCATAAGATAAGATCTCACCTCTAATGCATTAGGGAATAGTGTCACGCCACCGATGATACTAAGACCTGTGAGATACGCACTATGCCCAGGGATATCCTCCTGAATCATTGAAGATCCATAGTCCATGAGAAATAGGTGTAACATGGTTAACACAGCTGCCAAAATGTATCTTCCTTCCATGAACAATTGCCCTGCAGCAGGGATCGACGATACCCATGTTGGCAGTATAGGAACGAGCGGACTAATGAATGCAATAACAGTTGACATATACACAAAATGTACTGAGAAGAACCGAAATAGCAGCCACGTCAGGCAACCCTGGAAGATGGCAATTTTTGCTGTGGCCATAAGCACACCACTTATAGCATGGTCAATCACCTCAACACACCGGTCTCTCATGGATTTCGAGATCGGAAGCATGCCAACAACCTGTTCTGTGGCACCACCGGACTCTGACGTGATAAGGAAATACAGCACCCACAGGAAGACCGTCAGCTGGGACACAAAGTTGAGCACCTCCGCAGCACCTGAGACCACCTTCAGAGCAATTGAGAAAACCAAATTGGCGCTCCCTCCAAGCACTGAAGTACTACTGGAAAGCACCTGTTTAGAGACCTCAATCCCTTGGAAGGCAAGTTCTTTGGCCTTCACCACCAAATCCTCTCTAGTGATCAGCAATTCCCTGACAAACGAATCTAACTCTCTGTATATCTCCGCCCACTCACGATTCTTCACGCGGGCGCTCAAAGATTGGAGCTTTACGCTGTAAGAGTGGGGCGCCGAGCTCATCAAGGCAGTCGAAGCGTCCCCGCCAGACGGGTTGTCCGACTGGCTCAACAAGAAGTGCCGGAATCCATTGGAGAAATCCGTGAGATTGTACTGAACGGCGAGGCTATCGATCTGCTCCCAGACTGTGTCGTAGAGTTTGGCCGAGTATTGATCGACGAGGCCGGGGATGTTGTTATCGTGCATCCACTGTCTGAACCCTATCTTCTCGGCGTAGTTGCTCTTCTCGACGTGAGATTTGAGGGACATGACCGCGTCCTTGCCCTCGACGCCGATCTTGTATGAGAAGAAAACGCCGCCAGCAAGGACGCCGACGATCATGCCCACGATGAGGGCGACTGCGATGATGGTATCGAGGTGTCTCAGGATGCCCGTGGTGAGGAAGGCGCTGGCGGCAGAAGAAGGTCGCTGGGATTTGGATCGCCTGCCGGCCACAAAACTGGCATTTTTCACGACGGAGGTGGCGGTGGGGCTGGCGAGGAGGAGGCCGAAGGCGAAGAGGGCGATGGCGGCAGGGCCAAGGTGCTCGTAGGCGATGACGAAGACCCAGAAGGAGACAAGCCACCGGATGAGACGCGAGAAGCCGATCCGGCTGCCCGGAGGCCGCTGGCGCATCTTGCCACGGCGGAGGAGGGCGGCCCGGATGTCGGACAGGGTGTCGGCGGATGAGCGGAGGAGGGCGCATGGGACGGCGAGGAGGGTGGGCGCGAGGCCGAGGTGCAGCGGCGGAGACCAGAAGGCCGCGAGGGAGAGGCGGAGCTCTCTGAGTGGAATTGAGCAGATAAGCGCCCACTGAAGGGGGCGGATGAAGTCGTGGAGGAGACGGTAGAGGCCGTAGAGCAGCAGCAGCGAAAGCGCGAGGCCGGCGTGCGCCATGGCGATGTAGAGGGCCAACCTCCAGGCGTGGGCGTCGTCGGAGGACGTCCCCCAGGACGTCGTCGGAGGCGGGTGAGGAGGATTGTCGGAGTTCTCCGGCGAGGCGCGGGTGCGAGGAGGGGGAGGAGAAGGGGGGCGGGAAGGGGGGAGGGAGTCCGGCGGGCGGCGGAGGGAGGCGGAGCGGAACATCTCCGACCAGGGGACATTGGAATTGGGTTTGGAATTGGAGGAGTAGGGGACGAGCTCCATTAATGGCGTCCCCCTCGTCTCTTCCCCCTTGCGTTCCTCTGTTCCTGTTTCCCTCCAACAGGAGGAGAACAAGAAGGAAGGGAACAATAGACGCTGAAGCTACAAAAGAAAAATAAAATATTTGAAGATTAATTAGCACAAGAAATTAAATAGAAGGGAAGCTGGAGAGAGAAAGAGAATAATGTACAGACATGTAAATTAATGTGATATAGAATTTATGACTATTTTGTGTTCCTTCATATCAATTAATAAGTTATCAGCTACAAAAGAAAAATAAAATATTTGAAGATTAATTAGCACAAGAAATTAAATAGAAGAGAAGCTGGAGAGAGAAAGAGAATAATGCACAGACATGTAAATTAATGTGATATAGAATTTATGACTATTTTGTGTTCCTTCATATCAATTAATAAGTTATCATTACATTGTGAGGCTCATCTTATCTTTGAATGTATATTTTGCAAAGGATATCCTCTTAAAGAAATTTTAAGCATTCATTTTATCAACTTATTTATGTGTTAAGAGAATTATTAGAAGAAAGTTTTAGAAGAATATATAGATCCTTTCGAAGTTGATGTACACATTTGATATTTTCTGATATTTGTAAGGTGTCTCGCATGGAGTTGCACAAAAAATAAAGTGTAGTTTTTCTTCTTTGAACTTATAATTATCTTTTCATTAAAGAATTTATTTCTTTATATGAGTCGTTATTAATGAATATCGTATTCAGACAATTATCAACTAAGTTGAATTTTTGGATATTATACAATTTGATTGAATTGTTAACCCATACCTTGTAATTCTCGTTGATCGAAGAAATTTGTTAAAAAGTTTAGTAACCCATAACGTCACATATTTATGCCAAAACTTGTTTCCTATCAAATTATTTTTTGATAATTTTCTCACATATTAGCATTGACTTTTTAATTAGACCAATTATTTTTTATAAGATAAACTAATAAAGTGAAGGCATTTTTATATTAATATTATATATATATATAGTATTAGAAGGATGGTTATATTAGTGGTACTTTTTTTTCTGTTATCATCATTTTTTTTTCAGAGTAAACTTGTTAAACTCATAACTTAACTATTGAATTTTTTTTTATGAATTTATGGGTTTAGGTTGATAAAAATAAATTAAATCGATATAAAATTTTGGAACATAATTTTATGATTCTAATAATATAATTTAGTTGATACATTTTAATATATATATATATAATAAAAATATTTTAAAATTCGAACTATTTAACTTAGTATCTAGAATGAAGTTCAATGAGTTGAAAACTTGAAACAATAACAATTTATACATTTGTAATGTTTTGCTAATAGTGTATTAGTTATTTTATAACTATATTTATTTAGTATATAAATTTTCGATTTTAGGATATAATTTTACGGTATAATTTTCTAAGACAAAAAATAATAATTTTAAGTTCAACAAATGTGCTACTTGAATGAAAATGGAGCCGAGCAACCTACGGATTCGATTCCTTTTCTTTTGGAATGGTTCGTCAATATCAAATGGCAGGAGGGACATGCTCAAAGCATATTTAGCATTTTTTTATCTTCTTTTTATTATTGGACCTAACTGGTGTTTTGTTGGGCAAATAACTGGAAACTTCGCACCAGGTAATGGTCACTGGCGACTCACTGCTACTCTCAAGATTTACATTTAGGATCAATTTTCTCGAACACAAGTAATAGGAATTTAATAATAATATGTATGAATTAGAGATTTCCATATAATGATTGATAATTGTTTAATCCAGTAGGGACGATGACCATTATTGATTTGAATGGTTGCTTCACCCTCATAGGATTACACCAAAGAAATGACATAGGAGTGAAGAGGCAACTATTATTTAAAAAGGCTATTTGTGATTTAAGCTGAATTAGTCAAGTATGATAACCACTGAAATATATAAATAAGGTACTCAGTCATTATTTGTTTTTAAAGATCAAGAGGTCAAGTTCTACGTGCAACACTTATTTTATATTTAGTACTATTTGTATTAGAAACATCAACCTTTCTTTGTAACAATAAAAAGACAAATGAATACAATAATGAAGTAGTGCTACAAAAGAAAAATTAAATATTTGAAGATTAATTAGCGCAAGAAATTAAATAGAAGGGAAGTTGGAGAGAGAAAGAGAATAATGCAAAGACCTGGAAATTAATGTCATATAGAATTTATGACTATTTTGTGTTACTTTATATCAATTAATAAGTTATCATTACATTGTGAGGCTCATTTTATCTTGAATGTATATTTTGCAAAGGAGCACTTTTATATCCTCTTAAAGAAATTTTAATCATTCATTTTATCAACTTATTTAAAATATGTGTTAAAATAACTATTAGAATAAAGTTTTAGAAGAATATATATATATATATAGGGTTAATGTATATGCTGAGCACCAAAGTTTAGTAGAGATGTTGAAGACATCTAGGTTGTCCATGAAGAGATGGATGGTGGATCAATTTCTTAGAATAAGTGGATAGATCTATCCATTCATTATTTATGGATGATCAAGATTTAGGAATAGGAGTTTTAGGGCATACCAACCACTCTTCTTCTCTCTCTCTCTCTCTCTCTCTCTCTCTCTCTCTCTCTCTCTCTCTCTCATATAGGGTTGCTGCTCGCGGAGAGAAGCCGCTCGGAGAAGAGGACGAAGAGTTTTAGGCATAAGAATCGCCTCTTAGAGAAGAGCCGCTCAGAGGTTCACAGAGGTCGCGGAGAGGAGCCGCTCGTAGAAGAGGACGAAGGTGAAGGTGTTGCTCGCTATTGAAGGTGTGGCGGGATTTGGTGCTGCTCTTTCGCGGAGAGGACGAAGGCGAAGAGCTGCGAATTTGGTGGTATTCTTCTTCTTAGTTCGATCTTTGTCTGTTCTTGTTAAAAGCCCTAAAGGGCCGTTTGGCGCATTCCCAATTTTTGTTAATCGATAATTTAGATCACCATTAAAATAGATTACCATTTTATAAATTACCGGTAATATTATATATAGTGTTTGGTAAGTAGCAAAAATATAAATTATAATTTAAATTATGAAACAAAAAATTACTAAAATACCCTTCAAAATTGTTGAATTAAAATAAATATAAACAAAAAATAAAAAAAAAAGTGAGTTAGGTCAAAATATGAGTTTATATTATCAATCATTCGTAAAATAATTAAAAAATTTAGATGATAATATTTAACACTATTATTTTGTAATAAAATATAAATATTTTTAAAGTTCGGTTGAAGGGATAATTTTGTCAAAATGCATGTCATCTTGCTGGTAATCTGGAAAGACACCTCCCATGGTGCTATCTTCATTATCAGTAAGGTGATAATTTAGATTACCAGAGAAGTAAAAATCACTGATAATCTGTTGCAGCCAAACGTGGTAATATAGTGAGTCCTGAGAATTTTAAATTAAATAACCGGTAATCTATCTATATTACCTTATACCAAACATCCCCTAATTTTTTTGGAGGAATAAAGATGATCTGGTTCTCTAATTGAGTCTTTTGTTAATTATGTCTCTCCTAATTATTTGAATCGGCTTTACTACAACTCTATTACATGTCTTCTAATTGGAGCAGTGAACACTTCATTGTCTTTTGGCTCTTTGTCATGCCGAAGTGGATGACGTAATGATGACTCTTGTTTCCATTCCTCCCCCTTGCATTTGTTTGTTTCTTCTACGGTTTCATGTGGTGGTAGAACCTACGGTGAAGGCAACCTTTTTTGTGCACTCTCAGCTTCCTTCCAACCCCTCCTTTAGTGGCGAACGAGTATTCAAGCTATGCTGTCATAGAAAAAATGAAAAAAAAAATAATATAATATCATAAGGTGACTATGTTTACTTACCATATCAATACAATCAGAAAGGACAAAAAAAAAGGAAAAAAATCCTTATTTTTTTTGTGTTTCATGTAATGTTACTATTAAATTGTGAATTGATGTTAACAAGACTTGGTACAATTATGGCAGGGATAATGCAGACATATTACCAAGGAGATGCTGAGAAGTCCAATGTGAAGCAATCTTTGATCTTTTCCTACAATAGATTGTTGGCCCCAATTGTGAATGCTTGCGTCAGTGCTTCTGTCACCAGAGACCTCGCGCAGATTGGTGAGCATATTAACGAGTTCATCCCATTAGGAAATCATCAACTAAGGTTCATCACATGGAAACTCATTTTAAGCATTTGATCAGCTGCTAGTTTATAAAATATAAATCGAGTAAAAATCAGAAACAAGACTCTCTGACATGTCTAATTGCAAAAATCTTGAATCGCTATTACAATGCAAACTATGGTTCTGTTTTTGTGTGCTCTTCATTGATTTTCTATAAAGAATTTTATTATGTTGTTGTTGATTATGTAAAGTATTTGATGCATGGATCTTAGATATTTGGATCTTATATTCTTTTTTTTCTAGATAATTTCTTTGACTTTTTATGTATTGTTGTCTATGTATGCATAATCTATTTCGTGAAAACAATTGAAATGTGAGAATTTTAGGTTTGTATGTTTGAGAGCTTTTTTTTCCTTTTTGAGATAGATTCAGAATGCTTACTATTTTGGAAGGAAGTAATATAGGACCAATGATTCACTTTTTTCATAATATTTTAAAGTTATATTTATCCTTATATAAAATTATATGTTTACAATTTAATATTAAACTATGTATGGCACAAACCAAATGTAGATTAGATATAAACTATGTGTTCATTGATTACCATCTTTAAAATGTAGATTACGGCACAAACCAAGCAGCTAATGGCGCCTCAATGTTATTGCAAGAAGAAACGATTATTAAAACATCTTGGACAGAGCGTAATTTGATGCAAAGGTTCTACGTCTGTCGTCTCCATGAAGTGGGTAACATTGAATTAAATTTATAGTTTATTATTCTAATATTTTATTTTTTGATATTATTTAAATGAATTTTGCTACTTGTTGTTTTCAAGCAGATTGAAGCATGCAATTATTTTTGTTGGACCAATGAACCCATTGAAGATCACTATAAAAAGGTCATCAATGGATTATTACATAAGAATGAAATAAGTAATCCTACGCTTAAAGGTGGAACTTGATAAGAAGAAGCAAAACATGGAAACTAAATCATAATGGAAAGTGACCACTTTTGTTTTACTTTTAGCAGAAAATTGTCATGGTGTTAACTTAACATTATGCACTAGAATTGTGGTGTCTTGTATTTTGAAGATGAAACGAATGTACTAGACTTAAATTTTGTTTTTGTTCTTGGATCGTGAATTATTATCATATTGTTTAAGGTTGAATGAATTTTGACAAATATTGTCATATGGATTATTGGATGAGTTTTTTTTCAATTGGTTTAAAAGATGTGAAGGATGCCCATACTTATTCTACTATTGTCATACAGACTCCCCTTTGCAGCCCGTTTTCGATTGCTGGTATGCCTCTCTCGAAGGACACAAATTATTAGTGCAAGATTTATCTATTGTAGTCCGAGAAAGGAAACCATTTTGCGAGGAAATTTGTTTTATGCTTGGTGCCAAGTTTGCAATCATTCTTAACCAAGTACATCCAAGTGAGAACAAAGTTCTGCTGCCTATTCATGAACTATACATGTGCACTTGACAACAATTGTAAACAAGATATGGAAAAAGTTAGTTAGAGATAAGAGAATAATGTCTGCAATATTTCATAACTTGGCAGCATTTTCCGAAAAAAGTTATTAGATCCTGCACAATAGACAGACACAATTTTTTTTTTGCTGAAGGATCACTATTTCTGATACTAATTGAACTACAACACTATTAAAAAAGAATAGAAAATTAATGGGGCAATAGGTGAATGAAATTAACATTACAATATACCTTTTGCCATCTATTGAGTATTATGAATTTGGTGAACATATGTTTGGTTAACTTGTAGACCCTATTTAAGAACATAAAAAGATCAATTATATAGTATTTTAAAGAAAAGAACATACATGAAAAAGAAAAATAGAACAATTACATGTGCTTTTTTAATTGGGCAAGAAGTCACATAGTGTCCTAGTTTAAAACAATGTCTACATGTATGTTTATTCTTCTTACCTTGGGACATAGAAATCTCTATTCTAGATTTAAGTCTTTTATGTTTTTTTTTGTCTTCCCTTCGATTTTACAACACAAGGATCATGTATCACATGTTGGGAAACATGTGAGATGACATCTAATGAAGGTACTTGATCTATATCAAGTGAATGCACTTCATCCATGCAACTTTTTTAATGACTTCTAAGCTTCGCATACCTTTCTTTAAAAATGAAATCCCAACATTCAAACGTTCAGGTGAATGCAAACTCATCTTTATAAATTTTCTTGCATTCCTTTTAAAATTTGATTTCTGTGAAAGACTAATAACACCTTGATGACTTTAAGATGTGCATTTTGTATTATGCAATATTTGTGCGGCTGAATAACGAGCATTTTGTAGGGTCTAGATGGCACCAAGAGGGAGGGGGGGTGAATTGGTGTATTAAAATTTTCAGCTATCTAAATTAGTTATCTTAGTGGAAGCACGCAAATGAAAATGCAAATAAAGAAGAGAGACAAACAAACAAAGGTTTATTGACGAGGTTTAGCCGAACTCTTGGGCTACGTCCCTGCTCCGATCTTCTCGAGCTCGAGACCTCCGGAGATCACTAAATTCCTTCTTATAGGGTGAAGGCTCCCTTACACCTCCTTCTTCTCCTTTCTTTCTCTCGAGGACAAAAAGACAACCTCTTACAATTGTTCAATCTTGAACGCACACTTTAATTTCCTTCTATTCTGGATTTGACACTCGAAATCTCAGAAGGAGGAACTAAGGCTTTTCACTCAAGTTCATGATAAAAATTTCATTAGAGCATTTGAGACTTAGGCAAAACATCATATCAGAAATACACTCACATCACAGTGTCATAATCTCATTTGCAAAAGTCTTTTTAAGCAAACATTCATGATAGTAATTCAGCACTAGTAGAATATTTCTGATTCAAGAATTTGCTGACATTTAGTTAGTTATGTTTCCATTACTATCAGCTTTATGAGTTTCACTACTATGCTAATTTCTCAGAATTTACCTTGACCAAGAATGTTCCCTTGGTCATTTTATCACAGCTTTCATTTTGCTCTTCTGCTCAAGATGTTCGTTTCTCCTCCAATCTCTTGTCTTGAGCAGTCTTGGCCAACGTATCAACTTATTATTTTCAGCTGATATCCTGTAGGAAACACAACCATTTTTGCATTTGGTCCCCAAAATGCTTTGGGTCCAACAGTGTTAGCATTAA
>LTAE01005068.1:15812-29858 GCA_001647135.1 Pontederia paniculata | reverse complement strand
TTCTTCTTGAAAATGATTTTTCAAAAGGAAAGGTAGATACAACTCTATTTTTGAAGCATTGTGGGAATGATATATTAGTTGTGCACATATATGTGGATGACATTATCTATGGATCCACAAATTTTCAAATGTGTAAAGATTTTGAGGCTCTCATGCATAAAGAGTTTGAGATGAGTTTAGTAGGAGAGTTAACATACTTTCTTGGTTTCCAAGTTAAGCAAACTAAGGATGAAATTTTTCTAAACCAAGGAAAGTACACAAAGGAGCTGCTTGTGAGATTTGGAATGGAGGATTGTAAACCCAGCTCTACTTCCATGAGTACTCTCACTAAACTTGACAATGATGAAAAAGAGAAAAGTGTAGATCAGAAATTATATAGGGTTATGATTGGAAGTCTCTTTTACTTGATTGCTTCTAGGCCAGACATCATGTTTAGTGTATGTCTATATGCTAGATTTCAGGCCAATCCTAAGGATTCCCATTTAGTGGCCACCAAAAGAATTCTTAGATATCTTAAAAGTACTCCAAACTTAGGATTGTGGTATGACAAAATTTTTCATTTGATCTTTATGCCTACACTGATTCAGACTTTGCTGGATGTAGAGTAGATAGAAAGAGCATTAGTGATATGTGTTGTTTTCTTGGTAGCTCATTAATATCTTGGGTCAGCAAGAAGCAAAACTCAATTGCACTCTCCACAACTGAAGTTGAATATATAGCTGCTGGAAGTTGTTGTGCTACTGTTGTGGATGAAACAACAACTCCTAGACTATGGCATAACATGTGAAACTATGCCATTAAAGTGTGATAATACAAGAGCTATAGAAATGACTAAGAATCCTGTGCAACATTCATAACTAAGCACATTGACTTAAGATATCATTTCAATAGAGAACATGTATCACTCAAAACCATTTATATAGAACATGTCCCAACTGAGAGACAATTAGTTGACATATTTACAAAGCCCTTGGGAGGAGATAGATTCAATATGTTAAAGAGAGAAATTGGAATGTTGGACTTAGGAACTTAACAAACAACTTAACTTATTGGTGACTTGCCTATGTGAGTATCATTGATTAATAAAATTGTAAATTAATTGTGTTGCACAACACATACATGAACAACATCTATCTTCCCCTAGATATCTATCCCAAATGAAATTATTAAGGATCTCGAGTAGTAAATGATAAGGTGGTTAAGTATCAGGTTGGTCACAAAACTTCGGACGTCCACTTCCCGCATTTCGGGCATCCGAAACACATTGTCGATATCTAGTGATCCCTAACAGCGAATGCCCATTGTAAATCTTTGGGTGGCTGATACAAGTACTCTACCACAAATCGGTCGACCACTCTATAAACAAAGGGCGTCCTATATTTTGAAAGCCTTACAAGACTTCGGATTTCGGACGTCCATTGTCCATACTTCGGACGATCGAAGTTACTTCATGACTCAGGATCAATCCAAGTAAAGTGTGTGCACCTATACCGTAGGATGACCGTTATGACTCTAACATGACACCTCTGCTACTTCGATCGACCTATAATCTCTTTCGGGCGATCGATGTTGAGAATGCTATGTATAGTGGGTCACCCCTGACGTGTCATCATATTTGGAATTTACTCAAAGAGCGATCCTTCGTGTTCTTCTGCCTCCTTCCCTCCATGTCTCGTTCAAATCTCTTGAAATCCCTATCGAACTCGTAGCGATGAAAACCTTCACAGACAAGGATTCAAACATCTAGGTAAACCTAAAAACATTACCTCTATGCATTGCAAAGTTAAAAATTCCAGATTTTTACTATCTAAGTTTTAACCAGGTCTAAACTTTGCTGTCAATATTGTTTATTCTCTACAAAATCAAATCTCTTCGACTTTCTGCACTACCCTAAGTACAATCTATCCTAGTTCCTTGCAAATCTCACTTCTATGTTCTTCCTTGTCCACCTTAAACTATGTCATCTCTTAAGAAAGTAGCAAAAAGACGAAGACTCGTAAAAAGAAAACAAGTAGAATAACAATTAGAAGAGTCATACTCCTCCATTCCACAAGAATAAGTTAACACAGGAGAACTCTCTGACCAACCATCAAAACCCCCTCTCGATAATAATCAAACAACCGACAATCCTATTTCAACCGACCCAATTTTTTGTCACCCTAAGTACATTAGTGAGTTGGTTCTAAATCAGTACTTAACCCTCTATGATGAACGTCGCTTAATTGAATCATACCACTCCATTGACTGGAAAAGTCTTCAACTTCCTGGTCTCAAAGAAACTTTTGAACAATGTGACTAGATCACATTCCTTGACCTTGATGAGCCAGTTCATCCCCATGTTGTTAAAACATTTTTATGCAAACCTAACATATGATGACACTTATTTAGAAATCAAAACTTATCTGCATGACAAGCCTTTTTCCATGACAGAATCCAAGTTGAATGACATCCTTGACACTCCCGGTTTCCCACGTATAAAACTTGCTCCAATGCATTGGCCTCACACCACCTACATTCAGAATCAAGCTGCACTAGCTTTGAGTGGAGGAAGAAATATACTTTTGTTCAAGGATCTTTCCATAAGTATCTCTCCCCTGTCATGAAAGTTGTCCACCACATAATCACACATGTAGTCCTTCCTAGAATTGGTCACTACACAGGAGTAAATCTCCTTGATCTAGTTGTCCTTGCACATCTGGTAGATCCTGCAGCCCCTAGAATCTCACTAGGAAATCTGATTATGTATCAATTAATCAAAACTAAAGAGACAGTGCATTCTAAATGGACCAAAGGAGCTCGTCTCTATTTTGAAAATCTTATCACCTTCATGATTCGCAAAACCTTTAGACTTCTGCTTGCTAAAAACGAGGAGATCCTTTTCCCCACCAAAAATGATAAAATTTCCTTCTCTACCCTGACTAGAAAAGGGCTTACCAAGGATGCTCCTCCGAATACTGAATTCTCATCTGTCTCTGAGTATCAGGATACTATGTATCCGCAACCTGAAGCTCCCAGAGATCCCTCTACAATAGAAAATCCTGAACAAATTCCTCAGCCACTTAGGACACCCTCTACAGCTGCTGGAACCTCCACCTTCTCAGTCACATGGCCTTCAAGTAGAGCAGATTGGACTTCCTTGTGCACCAAAGTGGACACCATGTCAACTCAACTCAGCACAATGTCCACCCTACTGAGTCAAGCTCTTGAATTATTAAAGAAAATTGAAGATGAGCAGTTCAAGAGTACTGAAGTCAGTAAAGATATTGTTGTTCATCATAATCAAGCTTGTCGTCATTGAAATGTTGTGGAAGGGTTAATGAGGGCAGCAGGGTATGAGCCATATGACACTCCCCTTTCTGATAATTACAAATGGGGAGAAAGAAATCAGAGGAGTGAAGAACCCCTAGAAGAAGAAAGACTTGAACCCATTGTACAAGAGGCTCAAGAGGAGGGTCATAGGGAACCCCTTGAAGAAGAAGCTCAGGGTCATGAGGATCAGAGAGATCAAGAAGAAGATAATGGAATTGATAATGGAGCCGATCTTCAAATTTGTGATCACAAGATCGAGAAGAAGATAATGGACTAGGATCCCAAGATTGTTTTGGTGATCACAAATTTGTGAGAAAACTTAGTATGTACTAATGATCTTTGATGTGCTTGTAAAAGATAGGATTTTTATGTTCAGTCAGAAATAGTCGACCAGAGTTGAACAGTGGATGACCTATGTCCTGAGAAGGCTTGAAGAAAAATCCTAAGTATGAAGCGGTCGTCCTAAGAATGTGAAAAGGTCGACCGAAGTAAGGAGCATAGACTGAAAATGTGAAGACAAGTACTGAGCGGTTGACCGAGGATGGATGATGGACGAACGAAGATACAGTCGAGAAGGATAGGTCGCCCGGTGAAATAAGTGGGCGAACGAAGGATCAAAGTATATAGTACAAGGCTGAAAAATGGGCGCCCCAAGGATTAATCGGACGCCCTATGAGGGAAAAGAGGAAAGCCATTTTTTTAATGAAGGCGAAAGAGGTCGTTTGAAGTTTTTAGGGAAGAAACAATGGATGACCGAAGAACCTCAGATAGAAGGAAAGAAAGTCCGAGAGCTTTGGGATTAAAGCAGTGGATGACCAAAGAAATGTGTAAGTGAAGAGAGGTCATCTAAAGATTTCAGCGAATGACCGAAGTGCTCTCAATAAAGAGAAAGGTCGTCCAAAAACTTAAGAGTTAAAGCAGTGGATGACCAGCTGAGTATAGAAGTAGAAGTGAAGAAAGGAAGGCCTTCCGAAGATGAGCAGCAGATGACCGAAGTATTACTGACAAGAACAAAGGTCGTCCGAGAGCTTAGAAGATAAAGCAGTGGACGACCGAAGAAGATGACAGATGAAAACAAAGTTCATCCAATGAGTTTTGGGTGTTAACAATGGACGACCTGAGTTGTTGATAGAAGAACAAATTGGTCGACCATTATAGTTTAGCAGTATTAAAGGACGACAAAAGAATGTAATAAGACAAAGAAAGATCGTCCAAGGTATCTGAGAGTTGTCAATGGATGACCAAAGAATGTCAAAAGATAAAAAACGGATGTCCGAGGAATTCAATAAAGAATGAGCGGGCGGTCAAAGTGTTGAACAAAGAAGCATAGGTCATCTGAAGGCACTGAGCGAAATCAATGGACGATCGAGGAAAAGCTGAAGAAATGAGTTTAAGTCAAGATCGGGCGACCGAAGGATTGATGTGCAATCAGTGGATGACCGAAGGAGCTTGACAAGGAAACTCAAATGAGGCAGAGGTCGTCCGAAGAGCTCAGAGGAATGTTGTGGATGACCTATGAAAGACAAAAGAAGGAACAAAGGTTGAAGCATGTGACTACGGATGTCCGAAGGTGAACGGTGGATGACTGAAGCACCAAATGGCAGTAGTGACAGGCGGCTTCACCAGTGCAATGGTCGACCTATGAAGCGAAAGCGGGCTACCGAGGATTAGGTGAAGTGTATCGTACTTACATTAACGTCTAGTTTTTCTGAGAGAGAAATTAGGCCGTTCATGTGAGAGTATAAACTATAGTCCCAAAAGTCTTGGAAGATAACTTTGGCAAATTGTTTAGCGAACTTGTAAGCTTGAGTGAAAAATCCTTAGTTCCTCCTTCTGAGCATTCTAGTGAAAATCCAAAATAGAAGAGAGTAAATTGAGTGTTCAAGAGTGAACTCAATTGTAAGAGGTTGTCTCCTTGCCCTTGAAAGAAAAGAAAGGAGAAACAAGATGTAAGGGGTCCTTCATCCTTGAAGAAGGAGTTTATTGATCTACGGAGGTCTCGAGTTCCAAAAGACTAGAGCGGGGACATAGGTCAGGAGTCCGGCCGAACCTCATCAACAAACCTATTTGTGTTTGTCTCTTTCTGTGCATCTGATTACTTGATTTTGATCTTTAATAATTTTCGCTGCATAAACGTAATTTAGAGTAAAATTTTAATACACCAATTCACCCCCCCCCTCCCTCTTGGTGCCATCTAGATCCTACAATGGTTAATTATAGTAAATGATGCACATGGAATTCTTACATTATCGGTCCTATATGTGGTGTCAAATACAACATCACCAAATGTGTTATAACTAACACCAAAGGTGATATAACTAACCTTTGCTCTGCCATCTGCTCAAAAAAATTCCTTATAGTGTCATTTTCATCTAACTCTCATCTATGAAAGAATCCTAGTTCATCAGTAGTCTTATTTTGAAAATATTTTATGACACTAAAACATTCTTTACCAAGGGTGCTTCTTCTTTTTTATCTCAAATAGTCAATGCAATCTTGAGGAGTAATGTGCGCTTCACTCGAAACCTGAAGTGCTTGGGCAATATTTGAATGGACCCATGCCACTAGTGTGTAGTCTCTTGATATCTTTTTTAGAAGATTTTGATATTGGTGATTTGTGCGAATGCCCAAATTTTATCTTTGATGATGTTGTCAAAGGATGACTATGTTCTTCATAAAATTTTCTCATCTCCCACTTATTGTCTTATCTTAAACCAACATGTAAATGTGCCAAATAATCCTCCCGATGTTCTCTTTCTATGTTTACCTGTCTTTTCCATATTTTCCTACAAATATTTGCATCCTTCTTTTGAACAAAAAAATAGTCTATTGATGATGTTTCCTATAACACTTGACTTATGTGCATCTGATTTTTGAATAGAAAAACCAATCATCTTAGTGTAAATATTATAATAATTGTATATTTCATCCTCACTATCAAATCTCATGCCAAGATACGATTTGGTCAATTAATAAGATTCCACATGGCTCCCGCCTTCAACTTCTTCAACATTAATATCCTCATTAATGTCTTCTTGAATACTTTCAACTAAATCCATGTCGATGAAAGTACCTAAGATCAAACATTGATTGATATTGAACGAAAAAAGTTAAATGTGAAAAAAATGAAATTTCAATACAATATGAAGTGCGGCACAAGCAATTAAGGAAACACCTTCATACATATTTAAGGAAAACTATACAAACTTAACGAAAGGAGTTGGCTTATGTAAAGGTGTCAATAAAGATCCTCCAATATGGAATTATCAGATTGAATTAACACTCAATTCCAAAGTAGGTAGGTAGCAATAATAGAACTAAAGCATGAAGTTAACACTCTTTGAGAGTGAAGGACCACTCTTACACAAATGTGGCACAAATTAAAGGTGATGGCGGTAGGAGCAAAGCAAGCAACAACGTTGGACGGAGATATGATGAGCAATGTTTCTTGCGTTGAACGACATCTTCGGCGAGCAAGACGACACAACAACAAGGAGGGCAGCGATATCATGAGCAAGGCAGTCAATAATGGCAGGGCAGCGGGGCAACAACACGACAGCAGGGCGGCGATGAAGGCAATGGGGGCAGCGGCACGACAGCAAGGCAGCGGGGCGGTGCAGAAGCAAGGCAGAAGCACGATAGTAGGATAGCAGGGGCGGCGACATGACAACAAGGCAGCAACTGAGCAGTGTGATAGCAAGGCAACAACAAGGATGCATGGTGCAATGGGTTTGCGGCGCGGACAACAAGGTAGCGGGGGTGCAACAACAAAGTAGTGTGGTAGCAGCGTAAATCTTATAATATTATTTCACGAAAGATTTACTACTTGCTCTTGTGATTTCTTCCTCTCATCTTAAGACTTTTTACGTAAATCTTGTGTACCTCTGATCTTATTTATTTCTTTATATTATTGTCATCATCCAATTTAAATTTATGCATTAGAGAAAAGAGGATGATTCTACAAACATATGTTCAACCTTTTTCCAATAGTGGTATCATGTTTTCAAATTTGTATAAATTTAATTGAGGACAATATTGCCCCCAGTTGGATGCCTGTACTGACATGACCAAATTATTTTATTTGAAAATCTTAGTTGAGAGACTATCTGTCCGGAGGTGATGCTGCAAAATCTAGTGACATGGATGACACAAAGTGGAGGAGATTAAAGACCAAGATAGTTGCACAAATTCGATAACGAGTCGACGATAAGTTATTTCATCATATTGTAAATATTGATGAACTTGATCAAATTTGGAAAAAAATTGCAAGAGATGTATGAGCACAAATCACCTCAATATAAGGTGTTGTGGATCAAGAAACTTCTTAACCTTTGTATAAGGATGTTCATTTTGTTGCATAACATGTGGGTAGTTTTTAGGAATTAGTTAACAAGTTGACCTTACTAAAAATAATGTTTTATTATGAGATCCAAGGTTTACTATGATTGAGTTCGTTACTTGATAGTTAAGAAACACTCGTTGTCTTTCTAAATAATTCTGCTTTAGGTGAAAAGTTGTCTTTAGAAATTATCAAAGATAACTTGTTCAATGAAGAGATAAAGGACAGGAGCACATACTCAACAACTTATAAGAAGTGTTAATCGTGGGAGAAACAAATAAAAAACTCTCATAACCATGATCGATCAAGATCCACGAAGTCTAGAAAATATCTTACTTGTCATTATTGTGGCAAGCCAAGACATTTGAAGAAAGAGAGCAGAAAATTAAAGCGTAACAAGTCACATGAAGGGTCTGACGATAATGAAAAGAAAAACAAAGGAAGTGATAATGTTGCAGTGGCGACATTTGTAATATACACTTTCTTACTGAAAAAGATTGTGTCAATGTTGTGAATCAAGAGTCGGTATGAGTTTTAGATACTACAACTTTGTTTTATGTTATCTGTCGTAACGGTGTCGTCTTGACATATACAATATTGGGTACATTGTGTTAGTAAATATGAGAAAAAGTTTGAGTCTCTAATTTGCTAGCATTGTGATATTTAGTCGAAAATCAACACAAACAGACTGTAAAATTGTGCTGAAAGATATAGGACATATATTGATATTCAATTGAACCTAATTTCAATTTGAAAATTGGATGAGGAAGACTATGAGAGCAACTTCAAATGGAAAAGTGTGGAAGCTCAAGAGAGGTTCACTACTTCTAGAGAGAGGACAAAGAGACTATACTTTACAAAACTCAAGCATAACACTGCACTGGTCAAGTAAACATGACTGAAGATATGTCTCTTTCAGAGTTGTGGCACAAAAGGTTTGATCACATTGGAAAGAAATCACTTTAGATATTGACTGGACAAAATTTTCTTTCAAGTATAAAAGATACATCTCTTGATGTATGTGTGCATTATTTAGTTGATAAGTTGACTAGAGTTACATTTAACAGAACTCCTTCATCTAGAAGTTCACATGTACCTGATTTGATGTATATCTATGTTTGTTATATCTAGGTGGTTCTCTATATTTTGTTATATTTATTTATGATCATTATAGAAATGGGTTGGGCTATTTTCTATAGCGCACAAAGATCAGATGTTGATAGAATTCAAGAAATTTCATGTCAAAGTAGAAAGAGACACTCTTAGAAAGCTCAAGTGTACTCGCATAGACAATGGATGTGAATACATAGGTCTGTTTGAAGAGTACTACAACACCTTTGATATCAAGCTTGAGAAGTCAGTTTTAAGACTCCTCAGCAAAATAGTGTAATGAACAAAACAATTGAGGAACATATTAGATGTATGCTTTTACATGCTAAGATATTGATGGACTTTTGGGATGAAGCATTGATGACTATAGTTGATATAATCAACTATTCACCATCACTACCTCTAGATAGTGATATACATATGAACCTTTAGACATGAAAAAATGTTTGATACAAATATCTTAGAGTGTTTGGTTGCATAACTTCTATTCATATCCCAAAAGATGAGAGATCAAAACTTGACAACAAAACGAAAGAGTGAATCTTCCTCGGGTATGGAGATGGGGGAGCTTGGCTATAGATTATGAGATCTTGTTCACAAAAGTTATCAAAAGTAGAAATGCAGTTTCTTTGGAAGAACAAACATTTGAAGATCTATCGAAAGATAAAGAGCCAACATTATTCAAATATTATCTAGCTGAGTCAGGTTTAGTTGAAGCACCAATAGAAGATGACACTATTCCAGAAGCTGATCGAGATGATGATGATGATGATGATGATGATGATGATGATGATGATGATGATGATNAACTAGTGAAGCTTCTGAAAGGGAAAATAACACTCAAGAATAAATGAGTATTTCGAATAAAGAGTGAAGAAAACAACCCCCACCAAAAATACAAGGCAAGATTAGTTACCAATGAATTCATTTAGAAGAAAGGAGTAGACTTTGATGAGATATTCTCACTAGTCGTTAAGATGTCATAGATTCATGTTGTTGTTGGATTAGATACTAGTAAGAACTTCAAAGTTTGACAACTTGAGGTCAAGACAACTTTTTTTATGGTGATTTGGAAGAAGAAATTTACATGGAACAACTAGAAGAGTTCCAAATGAAAGACAAGGAACATCTGGTATGCAAATTATAGAAAAACTTATATGGACATAAGTAGGCACCTCGTTAATGGTCTACAAAGTTTGGGTCATTCATGACGCAACAAGGATATAATAAGATAAATACAAATTGCATCTTCGTGAAATATGTTTCACATGATGACTTCATTAATTTGTTGTTATATGTTGATGACATGCTTATTGTTGGTCATGAAAAAAGCAAGATTGATAAACTGAAATAAGAGTTGAATTAATATTTTCCATGAAAGACCTAGGAGTAGCAAAGCACATCCTTGACACGAGGATCACTCATGACTAAGAATAACACAAGTTATGGTTATCCCAAGAAAAAAACATTGAGAAAATTTTTGAGCGATTCAATATGAAGAATGCAAAAGCAATTTTACCATCACTTACAACTCACTTCTAGCCAGTGCCCAATAGACAGTGCTGAAAAATATACCATATGCATCTGCAGTTGGTATTCTAATGTCTGAGATAGTTTGTACGAGGTTAGATATAGCATATAAAGTTGGTGTGGTCACTCGATTCCTATCAAATCTTGATAAAGAGTATTATGATGTAGTTAGTGGATTCTCAAATATCTTGGAGTCACTTTTAAAATGTGTTTATGTTATAGTGATGTTGATTCAATATTGGAGGATTATATTGAAACTGAAATAAGAGTAGAATTAATGTTTTTCCATGAAAGACCTAGGAGTAGCAAGCACATCCTTGACACGAGGATCACTCATGACTAAGTATAACACAAGTTGTGGTAATCATAAGAGAAATACATTGAGAAAATTTTGGAGAGATTCAATATGAAGAATGCAAAAGTAGTTTTATCGTCATTTACAAGTCACTTCAATTGAGTTCTAGACAGTGCCCAATAGTCAATGTTGAAAAACAAAAGATGAAAAATATATAATATGCATCTGTAGTTGGTATTCTAATGTCTGAGATAGTTTGCATGAGGTTAGATATAGCATATGAAGTTGTTGTGGTCAGTCAATTCCTATCAAATCTCGGTAGAGAGCATTGGGATGCAGTCAAGTGAATTCTCAAATATCTTCGAGTCACTTCTAAAGTGTGTTTATGTTATGGTGATGTTGATTTTGGAGGATTATACTGACGTTGACATTGCATGTGATGTGGATAGTAGGAAGTCTACTTCTAGTTACTTGATGAAATTTGTAGGAGCACTGATCTCATGGCAGTCAAGTTACAAAAGTGTGTTGCACTATCAACAACTGAGGTAGAATATATTGTAGCTACTAAAGCATATAAGAGAATTTTCTGATTGAAATAATATCTAGGGGATTTAGGCTTCAAGCAGGAGAATCAATGTTCATTGTGATAATCAAAGTGACACACATCAAAGTAAGCATTCTAGCTAGTTTCCATTTAGTCTAAGCATATTGATGTTCGATTGTTCGTTATCATTGGATTCATGATGAAATAAAAAAGAAGTTCAATCTTTAGAAAAATCCATGCCGACAAGAATATTCAGATATGATGACTAAGCACCTACCTTGAAAGAAGCTTGAGTTCTGTAGGGAGTATGCAAGATTGCTAGAGCCCTCCTCATAATTAAGAAAAGAGACTTTGTTGGACTTTTAATCTTAGTTGCGGGGCCCAATAAGAAAGGAAATAGAAAAAAAGGAAAAAGAGTTGGACTTGGTGTCTAACTCAAAAACGTGTTGGAATCCATCACGTAAAAAATATAAAGTAGAGATGATGAAGTTGTAATGTGAGAGAAAAAAGAAGACGCACATCGCTGAAGAAGAAAAACACATAGTTGTCGAGGAAGAGGAGAGAGAAAAGAGAAAATGAGGAGAGAGATAAGTTTTTGGGGTTCCGTTCGATGACGAGTCTTGATCCATTTTCTATGAAACTTCACGCACTAATTCTTTGTAGTCTTCTCAACAATTTTTAATATTCCGAGAAATCATTCTAGCACTTAACATATTATTCGGAGATAATATTATGTGGAATCCAAGATTAGTTCTTCAGGTTACTATTTACTTATTCCTCTATGCAAATAAGAAAAAAACTTTGTATCATACGGCTATTTCATAGTGAAAAATTTATTATTTGTTCCTATGATTTTTCCCTCTTATATTGAGAGATTTTTCACGTATATCTCGCTCTGATCTCATTTAAGAGAATATTATTGTCATCATCCCATTTAAATTTATGCATTAGAAAAATGAATATAATTTTACAAACATCTATTCGATCTTTTCCCTACAATTTTCATCTCTTTTATCCTTTTAATGAGAGAATATTATATATATATATATATATATATATATTAATGCATAGTATTATTTTATTTTCATCTTTTCATGTCTTTTATAATTAGAATAGACATTGATTGAGAGAGATGTCATATTGTTTCATTTTTCCTAACTCATTCACATAATTTGATTTATGTTTTTTCATAACCTCAAATATCCTATAAATTATTATATTCTAAAGTAAGTCATACACATGATAGTTTTCATCGATAAATATCAACCAATCTACTTGAACTATGATGCTTCACCTGTGTTTTCAAAGTTTTTTCATCTAATATTTTCACCTTGATATTCTTTCGACACAAGTAAATTAAGTTTAAACTTTTCATTCATTAATTAGAATCAATAACCCATCAACCATCTTGTTATCAAAGCTCAAATAATTAAGTAGAGCATGAAAATTTTATATAGTTTTATTTTTACTTTGCACAATGATGTTAATATTAAGTGTATATACTTTCTTTTACCATTATTTAGGTGATTCTATTTCTTTCATCATTTATCAAATTCAAATGGACTATGAAAGATGCCATTATTTATAAATAATATGTTACAAATTGAGATAAAATAAATTTATATACTCTCAAAATCACTACATATTATTAAAGGATTTAATGGAGGTGTTCCCTACTTGATTAGGGAACACCATGCACCCTGCCGTCTCCACCCCAAGATCTGAAATCAAGGGTGATGAAAGAAAGTGCCTCAACCGGCTAAAAGTTTGGTGGTTCACTTAAAAAAAATTGAACCGAAAGTGGTTCAGTTCATAATCTCTAAAACCATATTTTTCTCTCTCATCGTTAGGGCACGGAGAGGGATTTGACCGCTGCAGTCCTGCTCGCAGAAAACCACCTTCCTGCCCGGCTGCCTCCGCTTCGCCGCGCTGTCCACCTCCCTCCGCATCATGGCGCTGCCTTCCTGCTCGCATACTAGCCTCCCTACGCGTCAGTAGTGTCGCCGCCGGTGGTGGCCGTCTCTGGTGGTCGTTCTTTAATCCACTCCAACTACTTGGTTGCACTAAAGATGATTAAGCAATGGAATAAGATCTTATTATGTGTTATCCTGATGCCAAAAATATTGTTTCTTTACCTTGAGTACAAGGTTTATTGCACTCTCTTCATCTCTTGGACCCATAAAAATAGCTTGAAAGAAGGAAGAGATTTTTGGATAGATTTTTGCACAAATTTTGATGGCGTTAATCATAGTTGTTTGGTTTTCGCTGTAGAGAAGTACGAACCAACTCACTAGGAAACTTCTGATCAAGGTAATAACTTTCTTACTAAGGACTCTTGTAACTCCTGTTTCAGATGGATTATTAGCTAATTTGTTTGAATACCACTAAGTTCCAAATTACATTCGTTTGCCACTACTTAGTTGAAAATCTTTGGTAAAGAAGCAAGCAAAATTCTCCATGCACCAACATTTGAGTCGCAATGAATAAAATAAAGTTCTTGATCAGAAAAAAAATTATCATCAAGGGATTTATAAGAGACCTAAAAGTTGTCTGTGATATATTTTCTTTTTCTTTTCATTTTGTGATAATAAGTATCTCAGAATACTTTGCACTTTTAGATGAGATGCATAGGTAATAAGGTGTAAGTTGAATATATACATATACATACATATATACATACATATATATATATATATATATATATATAGATATACAAAGAGAGAGAGAGAGAGAAATATTAGCGTGCATACAAAAATTATGTATGCACCGAGCTTGCACACGTTCTGAGCCTTTAGATTAGTATCATTTTAATCCAAAGATGCAGATTGTTTTTATTTTGGGTCATCAGATTGAAAGTGATACTAATTCAAATGTCCAGAGTGTGTGCATGCATCGTGCATACACAAATTGTGTATGCAC
>LTAE01005068.1:0-14887 GCA_001647135.1 Pontederia paniculata | reverse complement strand
TATATATATATATATATATATATATATATGTGTGTGTGTGTGTATGTGTATGTGTGTGTAGTGCTTGATCAGTTCATGAACACAAGCATACTCAATCAATAGTTTTGTTGGATTCTTTTGGAGGAACTCAGTAATTGTTAAATTAGGTTTTGGGGGACTTCAGTTATTAGTGATTGTTAAAATAGGTTTTGGAGATTAATAATTGCATGCATTCCTTAATATTAACATGCATATTCAAAAGCTTATGGTATTTTCAAATGTCAATATGGTTATAAGTGCTCCTAAAAGGATGTTAGTTTGAACAGTTTCACCATATGTTTCAAAAACTGGCCTAACACTGGTATTGAGCTGAGCTTTTGCATTTCTTTCTGGCCTAATAATGGTCTTGAGCTCAGTTTTTGCATTTCTTTCTGTTGTATAGCCTAAAGCATCATTTGATTGGATATATTTTGGAAAGAAAGAACCATCAAGAATAGGCTCTAGCGAGGCTTCAATTTTCAGACACGGTGCTGCAAAGCGACGTGGATGAGGCATTATGAATGATGCAAATGTCAAAGTTGTACACTGATGCAAATGTCAAAGACCTTTCAAATGTTTAGACATCACTCGGAGGCCTCAAATGCATGATTTTCTTATTAGATTTGTTAATTCAGTTGACGAGATACATCTTGTAACGAGGATCAAATTTGATTATTAGTATTTTTAAATTCTTGATTTTAAATGAATTTAAGAGCTATATGTTGGTGAACTCTCAAAGAGCATCATCCTTTGTCTTGACAACGAATGCTCAAAGACATTGGTGAGTATATTGTTGGATGCCATTTTTTTTTTAAACGGAGATGTCATTTATTTTTTCTTGAAATTGAGCTTAGGATGAGGTCTTTTCCAAGTTCCAATCTCGACTTCAATGTACTCACAGATGCTCTTTTTTTCAGGCGCTTTTTTTCATCACCTTTGATTTTAGATCTTGTGGTGGATACTGCAGGGTACATGGTGTTCCCTACTTAAGTAGGGAACAGCCCCATTAAATCCATTATTAAAGGATTACTTGAGCATTTAAGTTGATTTTATTTAAGTGTGAACAAGTGAAAATCAAAACCAAATTTTGATAAATATTTAATGCACTATCTTTTTTTACTTTCTCTTTGTATTTGTATATTAATGAAAAACTTATCTAATATATGTTTAAATGTCAAAATTAATTCAGTAATATGTAACTCTTCTCCTTTATTAAATTATGTTAGTCTAGACTTTATCAATCAATTTCTAAATTGTTCGAAATTCTCATTTAAAAATATCTAATTTTAATAATCACCCGGTGACACGACTTTATTAACAATTATTCATTCAACATTTCATTCCTTTCCTTTTTTTTCTTTGTAACTGATATATTAATTAAAATAATAAAAATATTGAAAGATATCTTCTTTAATAATCAAGATGAACTGCATTTGAGTGTTTACTATTTCATAAATATAACTAAAAGTTATGATTTTTTAGTCAAAATATTACGCTTTTAAAACATATTCTTCTTGCACCATTCCTTCATTTTTTGAGTTGTAAGTACTTTTTTTCTTAATTCTCTTAATAGTATATCAGATGGTGCTATTATGATATCATCTTGTTCGATCATTTAATAACAATCATTTTGAATGGCTCACGAAAATCATCATTCCATTTTATAAAATAAAAATATATGACTTGATTTTATTTGATTGACTATTACACTCTTAAAATCTTTATGCATGTTATCAAAGGGTGATAACTCGGTATTATAATTTAAGAACCAAAGATAATTTTGTTTAAATGTGTGAATGTGAAAAATCAAAATTGAAATTTTGATTACGCGTTTAATGATCGATCAATGTTTTCTCTCTTTATAACTAATATATTAAAATCACTAATTTAATATATGTTCAAATATCAAAATTAATTTCCATAATTAAATTATAGTATTTTTTTCATTTTATTATTTTATTGTGTATGCACATATAACTGTATATATGTAATTTAATCATGGAGAGGAGTTTGTTGAACATAATTAATTGCAGATATTTATGTTTTGTTTTTCATCTAGTTCCTAAGTCTGTTACATTGCATTATTGGGATTATGTTTTCGTTATAGCAATTTTTTTGTTGTAACAAAATCCCTTTTGCAAGCTTGTATCTCCTTGTAGTTTAAACAAGAACATTTACTATATACTATATATTTCTGCGTGATAAGAAGAGATCATTAAAAAAAACTTCATCAAATCAATCACCCTTAAGTGCTTCTTCAATTTGCACAAGGTGATCCGTGAAGCAAACTTTCAACTGATGACACCCAGACCAAATGACCTTAGTGCAACATGTGTTAAGCCATTCATTGAGCTTACTTGTCCGGATCCACCCAAGTTCTTGATAACACACAGATACTACTTCAACCCCTTTATTTCACAATTTATTTTTTGTAATTTTTCAGAATTTTATATTTCTTTTTTTCAACTTTGCATTTTTTTCACAATTATTTTTTATAAACGCAACAAATACTTAAACATTCAATAAAAAAATGTAATAATGAAGGCTTAGACACAATCAAGCTAAAAAGGAATTATAGTCTAAAGATTCATATCCCTATTCCACAAGATTTAGGAATTCAATACATATACTTGGTGATTCACATTTGAATGAATAGCACTCAAATTTCATAGATCATTCAAGGCAACTCTAGAGTATATACTTAAGTAAAGTAAGAAGTCAAACATGTGTTAGTAAATGGTGATGATATTGTTTGAAGTTTTCAAATTTTCTGCAAATTAAACATGAAAATGCACACAGTGATAGAATAATGAAATGTAAATATGATATGCAATGTACTAAACAAAAGAAATGCATGAAATTCAAACTCCCCAAGCTTAGACCACACATTATCCTTAGTGTTTAACCTTCGCCGACATAGGTGATACAAAGATGAATAAACAAGAAAAATATTCAAACTAAATGAAAGAGTACAATCAAACTAGTCCATAGGAGGTGGTGGCGACGGTGGAGTAAAGAATGACCCATAATGCCCCTAGATAGTGTGGCACTCATGCATCTGTCGAATCATCTCGTTGGTGATGTCCTGGCTTGCGTGTAACTCTAGCATCATTTTTGACTGGCGCAGCTGCTCTTCTCTGATCGCCTCCAAGGTGTCATGAATGCCTGAAAGATCAAACTATGCAGGGTATGAGGGAATGTCATTAGTCGGCTCAGAAGAAGGCCCTACATCAAGAGATCGGCTCATTTTTGAGGTGTCGACAATGGTTGTGGCTCAATCGGGTGTGCAGGGAATGAAAATCGCCAACGATGCTCAATGCAAGAGAAGAAGACATGTTGTTGGTTCTTTTGGACCTGGTTTCATGGCATATATAAGGAGCTCACGAGTGTGATAATCACGCGACCGACTTAAAATTGGATTGTGTTTAATGTATCGGTTCAGGAACTGGCTAGTAGCGGTTAAGTTTCAACATTTACTATGATCAAAGGTAGTATCACAATCGATATCCAATTTAAAATTTCAGCATGGCCCATGATGCCTATGTCACGACTGTGATGGCTCTGGTTTTACGAGTGAAAAAATGTTCACAGGTGTGCAATGGGCCTTTTCTCCAAGTCTGTCACGACCCATGATGCAAGTGTCACGGCTGTGATGTCTCAGGAATTGCACATGTATTGGCCATATCACGACCATAAAAGAGGGTTCACATTTCGTGATATAAAGGTACAAAGTTTTCACGCCATGAAAAATGTGTAACGACCTATGAAAATAGTCCGATCATGCTCGTGACTTGATGTCACGATTGTCTGATCAGGATTGTGAAACTCATATCATGGCTCGTGACATATGTTAGATTTTTAGGGTACAATGCGGTCACAGGTGTGAGTTAAAGATCACGACCCATGATGTCAATTGCTCAAAAAGGATTAAGTGCACTCATGGTCGTGACTAGTCGTCACCGCCTGTGATGAAGGCGTTTCAGAATGCTCACATTATGACCATGAAGTTCATAGTATGGTCATGATTAGCAATGTCACAACGGTGTAAATGGTTTCATGACCCATGACATGCAGGCCATTTGTGTAAGATAAGTCTGCTCATGGTTGTGACTGAGTTGTCATGGCTCGTGAAAAGATGTCAAGTTTTTCTAGTCAAATGCGCTCACGACCATGACAAGTTGTCACGATTCTTGAGAAGGAACATCACAGACGTGACTAAAAGATTGTGGCCCATGAAAAAAGATAATTTTCCGCCCTATTTTCCTCGGATAACTCTTGGAGTCACAAATTTGTTAAATAACCTAGGACTCAACTAAAAATCAATGTAAACAGTGTTGATGTTACTCAAGATAAGAAATGACATGTGAAATAAAGAACAATATCCACGAGAATAAGGATGTGATCATGGACACTCACCATTGTGAGTATGAATAGTTGTGAAGAAACATGCACCGTTCAATCTCCCACCTTTCGCCATCAATAATCCTAATGGTCTCAACTAATCTTTCTTCAATTATGCTGACATTGTGGGGTCAAACAATTGTTGCCTTTCCTCATTTGTAGGTGGGTTTTTATGACGCCATTACATTGTAGTTGATGGTATTCTCCTCTCTTTTGGTTGTAGTTGATTAGGACACATCGTTGTTACCATTGAGTAGTCCATGTCCTTCTTTGCTTGTTTCTTCTTGGCCACCATCTTCTTTGGGAAGGATTGTGGTTGCGACATGGGCTCCTTAAAACTATTGGGTTTTCTGTGTCATTACCATTGTGAAATTCATCATTTTTTGAGAAGTCAATTGTGCAACTTGCTTCTCTAATGCTTGAAACTTTATTTCCATGGATTCAAACTTGGGTTGACTCTCTTGTTCTTTAATGACACCATCATTTTCAATTTTGGTCTTCAATTGTGTGAGTTGTGACTCCAAGTTTTGAATGAATTGCTCTTGCATTGTGAGTGTTTTTCAATTGTTGTGATGAGTAGCCCTACCATATTTTCAAGGTCTATCTTTGTTTTGAGTGATGGTGTGTTGACACCCTTTGTATTATTGTTGCGTTGTTTTAAATTTTAAAGTTGTCTCTTCAGATTTGATATTTGATCTTGTTGTACAGAGGACTTTCTTCAATAAGGAGTTCATCATACTTTAATCATAACAAGCGGATCCATAGATAGATCATTTGTTTGAACTAATTGAGACTTCTTCATGGTACTTTGAGTAGATGTTGCCTCTATGTGGGTTCTATCTTGCTTGACAACTTCTTTATTATTCTCAATATTACGGTTGATGTTTGCTTTCTTCTTCGCCATTGAAGGTGTGACGCTGTGAGCGTAAGGCTCATGTTGTTTACAAAAAGTATCTCCTGAAAAGCTTACACAGACTAAAAGATAAGTGAACGTAATGAAAGAAAAGAAAGAAAAAAAAGACAAAGAAAATCTCAATGTAGTTAATTAAATTAGAATAGATAATTAATAAAAATCCTCAGCAACAACATAAAAAAATTGATGCACGTTAATATGATAGATAAAATCGCTAGCAAGTGCACTAGTTGTATCAAGTAATAGAAATGATGAGCAGAGTATCGTTCCATGAGAATTGGTATTATTATCTATCTAATCCCACTAACTAATCGGACAAAATGGTTTTTTGATAAGAAATGATTTTTTAAGAGAATAGAAAAAATAAAAGAGAAAGATTTTAATGTCAACAACCTTTGGATCAAGATGAATAAGATAAAAAAGGGAGAATTTCAGTTATCCCAAGATTAATCAAATTTTAATTCAATTCAAATCCCTAAGTGAATTGGGATCTACCCATGGTATGATTTTTTCTCTAGGATGAACCAACTACCTTAACTCTAGATAGACTCGACTGTTCCTCTCCAAGATGATAATATTATCCCATAAGAATTAAGATGTATGAAATTGTATCTCTAAGTCGTGGATCGTTCCTCTCTAAGATGTCAATCTCACAGACCACACACCTAACTATTCCTCTCCAAAATGCGACTCAGATGTGACATGCAATGCTTCGAAGAAAGATGTCAAAGATCCGTTTCAGAATTAAGAGAGAACTAAGAGTTTGCTATTCCTCTCCAAGATGCTACCAAAAAATCAAAATCTTAGAGAAAGCATAAAATAACATTAAACACAACATTCATGTGCTTAAAAGTTTTAAAGAACTAAGATCAATTAATTAAGAGTTAACTCGTTTCTCTTACAATGGAATCCACTCTAGAAAATATAAACTAAAATATTATAAGGGAGTTTATCCTTTGGAATAAAAAAAAGAATAATGATTATGGAGAATAATTAAGGATAATTTAGATGAGCTTCTCCTTTGGAATCTGTGTAGAGCAATTTCTTCTTCTCCAATGTGAAGCTCTATTCGCTTATTGCATAAGAAATGTTGCATCCCTCAAAACTGAGGCAGTCTTCAATGGATTTCATCAGATATGGAGAGTCCTAGTTCGTAAAACTTTTTCTTCCATTAGATATAACTCAATCCTGGATCAAATGCTCCAAAAGATAAGATAATTGCGCTGAAAAATGAAAGTTTAATTAATCCCGAGAAATGTCATGGCCCGTGGATTCATGGTTGTGATCGTAGGAAATCTTTAATATTGGCTCAATGTCATGACCCGTGAAATTGGATTCACGTTCGTGACCGTAACTTGTCTTCATATCTCTCGATATCTCACAGCCTGTGCTAGGATTGTCACTATCATGATTGTAAGTATGATGTTCTTGTCTTCACGGCCGTGAAACATCTAGCACGACCCATGAACTGATGTAACACAAACGTGACATACATGCTCACAACTTTGGGGGGCATCGACGATTTCACAATAGTGAATTGGTTTTTACAACTCGTGAAGATACGATTTTCTTTGTTGCTTGTGTTCATGAGCATGATTGTCCCATCGCGGCCCGTGACTTCAGATTATTCTTTTTCTTTCGGTTTCATTCCAGATTGTTGTGGTCTTCCTTTGTCGCGCTGCCAAGTGCCCTATACATCAAAATACATGACAATGCAGACTTTGACTCTGAAAACTAAAATGAAGTGAAATGTTAGATAAACGGATGCATGTGACGATGAAATCAACAAAAATTGGATTAAAATGCTATGAAAAATATGACTAGTTTAGCATGCATCAATCTTGACCACTTATCCTATGGTGTGATAATTTTTCTTCCATACACTTAACATCCAACCCAATCTTTCATACTCAAACTTAACATATCGAAATTGATTCTCACTTTGTTCAGAAAAAAGTTGTTGCAAACACGATTCAAGTTAGATTTATTTCTTCCACTGATCAGATTGCTGATATTTTCACTAGAAGCTTATCGTCTACTTAGTTTAGCCATCTCAAATCCAAGCTCATGGTTTGCCTTGGACCTGTTCGCTTGCAGGGGAGTGTTGAACAAATTAGTTGTAGATATTTATCTCTTGTTCTTCATATAGTTCTTAGTTTTGTTACATTGTGTTGTTGGGATTATTTTTCAATTGTAACAAAATTCCTTTGCAAGCTTGTATCTCCTTGTAGTCTAAACGACAACATTTACTCTGAACATATATATATATATTATATATATATATATATATGTGCATGATCATAAGCGATCATTCAAAAAAACTTCATCAAATCAATCACATCTCATTATTTATTCATTCAAAGTTATCAATATTATTTATTTATATTTTTTTAAAAAAAAGTTTTATTAAAAAACAATGAATTTAAAATAGTCATTCATTGACACTTCTATATTAGTAATTGCTCGTTCATCCATGGATATTCACCTTCTTTTTGTAACTTATATTAATTAAAATAATAACAAAGTTTGAAATAAAAATATCTATTAATAATTAAGACAAGACATGAGAGTGTTTACACTTTTTATTCATATAGCTAAATTTTTTTATATCTTTTTACCATAAATATGTTATAGTATATCATTCTTTAACCATTTTATGTGTAATGTGTCTTACTACGAATTTATAGACATGAAATACAAACAATGTTCACTAAATATGCTGGTCTATGAACTAGATAGTAATGGAGTATGAAAACTATAATAACAATAACAAAGATGATCAATTTTAAAACCTAAGACAAAATAATAGCCACAAGCCAATGACCTATATTTTATCATTAAGCTATCAAATTCACAAGAAGGCGAAAGCAATAAAAAGTATTAAGTCACTAAGATCTAATTTAAGCAATTTAACTATGAAGAATTTTGTTAATCTAAGTTACAAAATCTGTAGTCATGAAAAGAGGGATTATGAAACTAACTAATTTTTATGTTTTAAGGAATCTAGGAAGTAAAATAGAATTGAGACATGCAAAAAGGATCACATATTAATACAACATTGAGGAAGATTCTAAAGTTAGTCTTGATATAGGAATGTTCAAGCATCAAGTTCATACCTTAACGCATATTGTTATATAATTCCACGACTTCCTAAACGAATAAACGAAACTCACAAGTTCCTTCATAATGCAATGAACCTATATCATGAATTCTCCTGTCTTCCTACATTAGAGATCAGTAATCCATATTTGGGACCTTACTTCCGTTGTTCGAATGAATATCTTTAGTTAGTAGCCTTTCAGCTCACTATCAATCCACCATAATATAATTGAAATTCGGTTGGTGGGGTATTATTATTCAACCACAAATGAACATCAAGAGATCTGTTGATCTTCTTTTGTTCTAAACTTGAAAACTTGATGAAGTCCTACATTGTCACTAAAGTTGGGGTCCATAAGTTGAAGAAAAAAAAACTAGAAAAATTCAAAAGAAGGAATGATGTTACTAAGACTATGAAGTCGATGGATTATAGCCTAATGCCCCTCTATCGAGATGTATCACTCCCTAAATCCACAAAAACTCTTCAAACATGAATGGAAATAATCTTTCAGCTCGAATCCAATTATCACATTAAAACTCAACAAACATTTTCCAATATGATAAGAATTTAAAAAATAAAATTAAAACAATGTGTCATACAACATAAATCAATTCAATGAACTATTACATAAACATTCCTAAGCTCAACTTATTTTAGAAAACTAAATCAGCTACTAAAGTTCATCTAAAACTAAAAATTATAAATATGGTTCCTCATTGAAAAAAATCAAAATAAGCTCCAAAGAAGAGTTCCTTTTTCCTCTCCCAATGTGTGGTCACTGCCTCAAAAGTGACCTCCTCCCAAAATAGGGGCTCGCCTCTCTCACCTACGGGTTGCTCCTCTAAATATCCCCTTTCTTCAGTCAACATGTGTCCTCTATTGTTTTCTATGAAGTTTCCAAGAGAATCTTTTCGTTGAATTCTTCCAACTTTTTGATAGTTTATCTTTTCTAGTGGTAGATATCTAGTTGTTTCACAAGTTGCAAGGTTGTGAACTACCCATTTTCTGGTACTTCTTTATCTTTCTGAGAATACATACAAAATACTATTAGTTAATTTAAAACTATAATTGTATAAGATTTGAAAGATTAAAATAGGATCATGCATTCAAATATGGAAAAACAAAATCCACATATGATAAGAATTATATTAGAAGAAAAATATGAAATCAAGATTGAATACATCTGTAAAAGTCAATATTATGCATGTGATATTCATATATCAAATTTTCTCAAGTTTAAACATTTTTTTGTCCTAAAAAATCATTAAAAGGTTAAAGCAAGAATTATAATTTCAACTTAGTCACAACATGAAAAGTAAGTTGATGGAAGCAAAAATATGCATATTTTACGTAGTTTTGCTCGTTGCACGCTTTAATTTTTGCATTTATTTCTCTATATTTCTTTGAGTCATTGTTCTACTCTGTTTTGATATTTATTTTGCATATTATATCTTTATGAGATAAATGAGCAAATAGAAAAGTTACAATTTGGAGTCAAATTCAAGCTAAAAAAAGATAAGTTGTGAGAGATAATGCATAATTCCTGCTTCAACTAGGAATTTATTATTTTGAATATTCTTAATTATAAGGGTTACTAGCATTTTTATATAAAATATAATTGATTCATTTGAGGAATTTTAATTGGAGGAATATCAACATTTCTTATTCTAACTAGGAATAAGTTTTTTTTAAAAATTTGACACAGAAAATGAGCTAGAATATCAAGAAAAAACTTTCAATCATTATATAAATTCTTGAGAATTGTTAGAGATCAATTCTTAATTAATTTGAGATAGTTTTTATGTGAACAATTTCAGCTCAAGAGATAGCCAAGAAATTAAAGACAAATTGGATAATTTTATTGTCCTTAATGTGACTTGGAAAAAGACTCCTATCATATCCCAATTCTTTGAGGATAAAAATGAATGATATAAAGTATGTTTGGGTACTTTTGAGCTAAAAAAAATCATCCCCAAAGAGATCTGAATTTGAAGATAAAAAGGATTTTTTTTTCTAATATGACTAGGAAAAGCTTTCATATGATCTAAAACTTGCTTTTTCACCTAGGAGGTATATCTTGGGAACCAATTGGGATCAATTTCTACATATATTGGAAGAGTTTTGGGGTCTTAAAGTTCAGTCAAAAGCGGAATTACAAATTTTATTATATTTTTTCTTTTTTATTATTTTGAATATTCTTAATTATAAGGGTTACTAGCATTTTTATATAAAATATAATTGATTCATTTGAGGAATTTTAATTGGAGGAATATCAACATTTCTTATTCTAACTAGGAATAAGTTTTTTTTAAAAATTTGACACAGAAAATGAGCTAGAATATCAAGAAAAAACTTTCAATCATTATATAAATTCTTGAGAATTGTTAGAGATCAATTCTTAATTAATTTGAGATAGTTTTTATGTGAACAATTTCAGCTCAAGAGATAGCCAAGAAATTAAAGACAAATTGGATAATTTTATTGTCCTTAATGTGACTTGGAAAAAGACTCCTATCATATCCCAATTCTTTGAGGATAAAAATGAATGATATAAAGTATGTTTGGGTACTTTTGAGCTAAAAAAAATCATCCCCAAAGAGATCTGAATTTGAAGATAAAAAGGATTTTTTTTTCTAATATGACTAGGAAAAGCTTTCATATGATCTAAAACTTGCTTTTTCACCTAGGAGGTATATCTTGGGAACCAATTGGGATCAATTTCTACATATATTGGAAGAGTTTTGGGGTCTTAAAGTTCAGTCAAAAGCGGAATTACAAATTTTATTATATTTTTTCTTTTTTTATTTGGAAAGATTTTCAACTCCACCCAAACTCTACCTTATCCATCCAAGGCTTGAGAAGCTACAAAAAGGGCCGAGTACATGAAAAAGAATCCTCAAAGTCAGAGATGAGAGAAATTAGGGCTACAATGCGGAAGAGAAGAAAACTTTAGAGATTTTGGAGATCGACTCAGGAAATAAGAAGTCGCGATATATCATCGCTAGCGTCCTATCCATCAAGTTTCTATTTTCTTTTCCTTCTTTCATATTTTTAGATGATTTTTAAATATTTTTCATTATTTTATTCTCTCTGCTAAGAAATCGTTGGAGAAATTAGTTGAATTCCATTATTGGTTGAATAGTTTTCATAGTTTAATCTTTATTTGAGCTTTTAATAGTATGCATGGCTAAGTTTATTGTTTGATTTGATTTTCTTTCTATCTTTCTTACATATCATAACTTGGGTGATTCGAAAGAACCTTAAAATTGCGTAGTTATTTAGGAAGAAATCGAAACAACTCCTATTTGAGAGGGAATCCATTTTAAAACATCTTGTTTAATAAATCGTTAGGATTAAATACTGTAAGAATTAATCTTTGCTTTTTGTTTTCAATATAGTTAACTCGAGCCTGAAAAATTGATGGGTTATATTTTAATGATTTTTCACTTTGTGAATTTAAGTTCAATCATTCTATAAATAACAAGTGTGTCATCTAAGGTTTACTCTAGTTTTATCATTATCATATTTTCTTAATATCTGAGTTCTTTGATCAATTTTATTTTATATTTTATTCCAAAATATTTTAATTTCTAACATAATAAATTGGGATTAGAGAGTAGACATTAGATAATCCTCATGGGATCGATAACTCTACTCATTCACTTTAAACTTGAGCAACTAGTGCATTTGCTATCGTATTGCTATCATAATTTTCGCATCATATGTAATTTTATAAAAAAAACAAATGTGGAACACATTAAAGTTGGCTCTATATCCATTCTTATCAAGTTAACTCCATGTTTAAGGGTCATTGAAGCTCATGCCTAGTGCAACTCAGAATCACAACATTGCTATCAATATGTCACAACCTCTCATTAACCTAGGAAGTTCTCCATCCAAAAACTCTAAGAACTAGTCTATCAATACTATACTACAATATCACACATTTTCCTTTGTTTCTTGTCCACATCTTTCTTTCCGAAAATTTTGTTTTTTTTTTAATTGATACTTTTCTTTTCACTCTTTTTTTTTATTTTGGCCACATTCATCATTTTGTTTAGATATGCAAGGGTATGAAAGCAAAAAGAAGTTTCTCCAAGCATACCCTTATGTTTCTTCCTAGAATACTTAGCAAGAATGCTAGATGTGTTGAACATGTAGCATACTCGTGACTCTTTCTCTTTCAAGTGATGGAGCATATAAGTAGTTAATTGGGGGAAAGAAAGAACTACTCCCTAAGGAATAATCATCCCATTCCTAAATACTCGTGTAGGTGCTAGGAGTGCTACTTGTTACATACTCTTTTCTCATCATTTAAGAATGACAAAGGAGTAACTTATTAGAAAAAGTAAAGCTGCCACCCTCCTTCCCCAAGTTAGAAGGTGGACATTTCCATTTGAAAATTACTTTTATTCTTCTTAAGATATAGACCAAATACTTAGATCATCAAGAAGTTTAGAAAATTCTAAAGTCTAAGAAGAGGATGCGATAAATTTTATGCATGCAAGCTTTGACCAAAAAACAAAGATAATTAAGTGACTAAATTTTCTCTTCTTAAAAAGTGCACAACTATAATAGCTGAAAGTAGATGATAAATTAAGACTCACAACTCATGTTACCTTTTAACAATCATTTTAGAGACAAACAAGACAAAGTAAGTTTTGAACCAAGTTTTTCTGCATGTCACAAAAAAAAGTACATTAATGAATGGGCGTGATAACAAACAAATATAACAACTTTTCAATACACAATAGATAAATTCGAACAACAATAAGAAAAATGCAAAAAGGATCATGATATCCACTAAATTGAAAGTTGGTGATCATACAATGAACTCCCCCAAATTTAAACCAAACATTAACTTAAGTGTTGAATTAAACTGAGACAACAATCGATCTCCTTCGTGATGTATAAATATTTATTTGAATCTTAAACATTAACACATGAGGCTCAATTTGTGATTTATTTTAGCCACAAATTCTTAGATGTTTTGCGAATGGGTGTGAACTTTCTTCAACCTGCAAATTGCCTGATTTCCACAAAAATAAAGAATAAAGAAAGATAATTTATTAATTTAAATTGCCTCCTAGCAAGCGTTTGATGCAGCAAAACTGTATACACTTGTTAGCAAGTATACTAGTTGTGCACTTAATAAAGTGATGAGGAGTGTCGATCCCGTTAGGAATTAGAATATTGTGATATAGAAGTAATCAGAATTGAGTTAAGGATAAAATAGATGGATGCATGATTTTTCAGATAAAAGAAAATAAAAGATAAAAGAAGTGATCGCAAAAAATGGTCGGCAATAGTAAACTCAAGCAGAGAGATAGGATAATGTTGCGTCTACACCACCGTAACTAAGGATCTCCTAGAACAAAAGATAGAATGGAACATCTGATTTAGTGAAGGGAATCTATCTAATCTTAACTCACCAATGTTTCAGGTTTGAGTTAACTTTTATGTCCTAAATATGAGAAGATTAACCCTATTAGTTTTTAATCTCGAATACCCTCAAACCTAATGCATATGCATTAAGAATGTTCCTAGATAATTCTAAGATATCTTTCCATTTCTATTAGATAACTATGCAGTCTAGGACTCTTTCAATTTCTCTTAGATTACGATATTTATGCACATGAATAATCTTGATCAGTTCTATAGCCAGATGAAGAACATGCAAGACCCTTCCTCTTGGATAATGTATCAAACATATAAGAAATCATACAATCAGAAAAGCATTAATATCAACATAAATACTATTAGATTGTGTTATACAATGAAAACACTAGGATAGATCCAAAGTAAGGGGTTTGACAAACACAACTCTAGATAAGTTACTCCATAGATGGAGAGATACAAATAGAGAATTGTTCAAAAAGTATCATGAAGAATAAGAGAATACAAACAAGATAGTCGTCGTTACAGATGTCTTTCTATTTCCCTTGCAAGTCCGGTAGCATTCTACTCTTTCTCTGCAATAGAATTTGACCAAAACCTTTGTGACCCCTCTCCAACTAACCGTATGAAGTATTTATAACCTCTAAAACCAAACAACTAGGGTTTGGAGGGTTTATGAAATAGATCTGGGCCGACTACCACTTCCACGACCCTTAAGTATGCCCTCACATTGTGAACCGAGAGAGAGAAGTCATCATCATGGCCACGATGCCATTTTAACGCTCGTGAAGTTATTGCACAACGTATGAACTCCTTTTCTAGTAGTCATTGTTGAATCTAGGATCCCGAGAGTGTTTTGATGATCACAAATTTGTAAAGGAACTTAGTTTGTACTGATGAACTTGTTGAGTTGAATTCTATAACAGGTTGATTCAAGTTCAGAAGTTGTTAGGTCGACCTAAGCTAAAAGAATGGACGACCTATGCACATGGAAGACATTTCAGAAGAAGCATATGTGTGCAACAGTCGTCCTAAGAATACAGAGTGGTCGACCGATA
>LTAE01005067.1:31872-43300 GCA_001647135.1 Pontederia paniculata | reverse complement strand
CACTCTTCAACTAGAGAGTGGGCATCTAGGAGGCTGAAGTGAAATCAGCGGGCGACCAGAGATCAGTTGAAGAGAGGTACACACGTCAAGATCGGGCGGCCACAGGTGGTGGCGGATGACCGAAGGAACTTGACTAAGGGAGAAAGGCTTTGGCACTTGAAGTTGCGGACGCCGGGGGGTGAGCGGGTGGACGACCGTAGCCCCAGACGGCAGTTCAAGTGGAGACTTCACCAGAGCAGCGGTCGACCGAGGCAGGAGAAATGGGCGACCAGGGGGTAGGTGAAGGTACTATACTTGCATTAACAACTAGTTTTTCTGAGTAAGGAAATTAGGTCGTTAGTGCAGGGTATATATTGTAAGCCCAAGAGTCTTGGGAATTAACTTTGGCAAAATATTCAGTGAGAGCATTGAGCGATAGAAAACCTTAGTTCCCCTTCTAAGATTCGAGTGAAGAATCCTGAATTGAAGGGATTGAGAGTTCTTGAGTGAATTGTAAGAGGTTGTCTCCTTGTCCTCAAGAAAGAAAGGAGAAGTTGTAAGGCAACATTCGCCCTTGAAGAAGGAGTTCAGTGATCTCGAGTGCTAGAAGATCGGAGCGGGGACGTAGGCCAGGAGTTCGGCTGAACCTCGTCAACAAATCTTGTGTTTGTGCCTGTTTAATTTTCTCTCTTCTCTCTACTTGTTTACATTTGCATTTACATGTTTGCGCTAATATAACTCATCTATCTAAAATAAAAGTAGAGAAAGTTTTTTAAGACACCAATTCATCCCCCTTCTTGGTGTCATTCCGATCCTACAATTATTTGGTTATATTATGAGTGAAATGAACCTAAGACTCAGTGATATCATGGGCCTTATATGTGGCCATGGATTTATGCCCTTACGTGGCAGGATGTTAGATGTTATTTGGTTTTAGATATCTTTTCACTTCCATGAATATATGTTTATGGATTTCTATATGTTTACGTTGTCATGATGTTTATCACCTTATGTTTAATGTTATATGCTATGGAACTACTTTGTTTTTTATATAATTGAAATGTAGATGCTATTATGTTCGAAGATCCATGTAGCGTTGCCAAAGGCCCATGTGTGCACATTTTGTGGCTGTTACTATTTAGATATTAGAGCCTAAGATTGGCTCTTATGTGTTTAAGTCTAGGATGTCTAAGTCCATGTACAAATGTCATGAGCAACCAGCAAGTCTTAAGGGTGTATTTAAGTGTAGAGTGTATGCTTTACAAGCTAACTAATGTTAACCATTGATTACATGGTTTATGTTGAATGTAAGGGCCCGAGAAAGCTGATGCATGGTTGGAGGACATGTCTAATTTCTTCAAGTCTATGGATTGCTGATAGGAAAGGAATGTGGTGCTTGCCACTTAATGCTTGTTTGATGAGGCCAAGAATTGGTGGAAGGCCACAATGAGGACCAAGTTTCACGAAGAGTTCATTCTATGTGATATCTTTGTGGAAGCATTTTAGAATATGTACTTTTCCACATACATAAAGGATCAAAAGAGGAATGAGTTTTTATACCTTTAATAAGGGGATATTGACGATGGATCAATTAATGAACAAGTACTCCAAGATAGAGACATATAGCAACCTCCAACAGATAAAAAGGGCAAGAGTTAAGAGGTTCATCAATGGACTCAAGCCCAAAAGTAAGATCATAAATGGGCGTTGTGATACCATAAATCAACTCATGGAGTTGGCCACTGAGATGGAGAGGGACTTCAATGATAGAGCTCAAGATTCCAAAGTAAAGGCTCCTAAGAGACACAAAGAGGAAGGACAGATCAAGAAGCCTTACAACAAACCACCTTACAAGAAGGAAGAACCCCAAGCAAACAAGGGTGCTTGCAAGCAATATGGAAGGTTTCACAGTGGAGAATGCCATTTGAGGATGGGTGTGTCCTCCAATGTGGCAAGGAAGGACATTATGTTAAGGGTTGCCCGGAAAGGAGGTTCAATTTCAAGGAAAAGGGAAAGTGCAAGCAAGAATATGCACCTCAAAAGACGATGGGAAGGGCTTACAACATGCATGCCAACGAGCCCTTCAACTCAATGAAGTGGTCCATGGCACGCTTCTTATCGCGAGACACTATGTAAAAGTTATTTTTTATTTTGGAGCTACTCATTTTATTGTGTCTATCACTTTCTATAAAATGCTTGGAATGAAACCTAGTATGATGTATTGTATCTTATAGATAATGACTCCTATGGAAAGTATGTCAACTAAGGAGGTAATGTAGAATTTACCTATTATGGTTGAAGGGTTAAATATTGTTGTTGATTTAGTAGTCTTACCCATTACCGACTACAATGTAATCCTAGGCATGGATTAGTTATCAAATCATGATGCTTATGTAATCTATAGGGAAAATAAGATATCGGTAGGAGTATCTACAAAATCCCATGTACTCATACGAGGAATCCCATCAGGTGTGAGTAATGTACTTATGCCGGCCATGAAAGCCACCAAGATGTTAAGAAAAGGATCTAGAGGTTTCTTAGAAAGTGTTGTTACAACAAACAATGAACAACTTGGAGTATCTAGATATTGTGAAGGAATTCATGGATGTTTTTCTCGAGGAATTGCCGAGAGTACCATCTCATAGAGAGATTGATTTCACAATCGAGTTGCTACTAGGAGCGGAACCAATCACAATAGCACCATATAAAATGGCACCTACCGAGATGCATGAGTTGAAGAATCAACAAAAAGAAATGTTAGTTAATGGTTTTATTAGACCTAGTGTGTCACCATAGGGTGCGCCGATCTTATTCGTCAAGAAAAAGGATGGTTCTTTAGGCTTTGTATTGACTATTGGACCTTGAACAAGGCAACAATCAAGAACAAGTATCATTAGTCGTGCATTGATGATTTTTTTGATCAACTATCATCGATGGTGGTGTTCTCAAAGATTGATCTTTGAAGTTGATATCATCAATAAAGGGTTGCTGAATAAGATATACCAAAAACCACTTTTCGATCGAGGTTTGGACATTATGAATTTCTCGTTATGCCTTTTGGATTAACGGATGTCCATGTTACTTTTATGAATCTTATGAACAATATCTTTAGGCCACACTTGAATAAGTTTGTCATTGTGTTCATTGACGATATTTTGATCTATTCTTTAAGTCCCTTGGAACATAAAGAGGACTTAAAGAGATTTATAGGGACACTAAGAAGGCACAAGATGTATGCTAATTTTTTCAAGTGCAACTTTTGGTTGAAGGAGATTATGTTCTTAGGGCATATTGAGTCAAAGGATGACACTAGAGTGGATCCAAATAAAGTAGAGGCCAATGTTGATTGGAATAGGCTAAAGATTATGACATAAATTAGGAATTTCTTAGGATTGGCCGGATATTATCTAAGGTTCATTCAAGATTTTTCTAAGATAGTGCCTCTTTTAACTTATTTGAAAAGGAAAGGAGTGAAGCTCGAATGGATATCCAAGTGTGAGCTGTTTCTTATAACTCAAGAGGAGGATCACAACTTCACCTGTGCTTAACATACCTTCGAGAAGTGGAGGATTTGCCATCTATAGCGATGCTTGTGGCACCCGTGTAGATTGTGTATTAATGCAACAAGGAGATTTGTCGCATATGCATCAAGACAACTAAAGAAATATAAAGTGAACTACCCAACTCATGATTTGAGTTAGTGATAATTGTCTTTGCCTTGAAGATATGAAGGCACTACATGTATGGGAAGACATTTCAAGTGTTAACGAATCACAAAAGTTTAAAATATGTGTTTTCTCAAAAAGAAAATGAACATAAGGCAACAAGATGGCTTAAATTCCTTAAAGATTATGGGTTTACTATCATGTGTCATTCAGAAAAAGCCAATACTTTGAGTAAGAAATGAGAAGGATCACTCGCTTGTGTAAGGATTCACAAGTGTAATCTTCTTAAGGATATTGTGCAAGGGAATCCAACTCTCATTGGTGAAAAGGTAGTGTTGATGATGTTCCATGTGATACAAACAAGCCTAAAGAGTAGAATTATTGAAGCTCAAAGAAAGGATGCAAAACATGACTACATAATTTCTCTATGCAACATGGGTACCACAGGTTTCACCTTTTGCAAAGATGGTGCAATACGATTCAAGTATCAGTTATGGGTTTCAAATGAAAAGGCTTTAAGGAGAGAAATCTTGGATGAATATCATATATTTGAGTTTTCTATCCGTCTCGAAAGTACCATGATGTTCAAAGACTTGCAAAGAAGATTTTGGTGGAAAGACATGAAGAAGAAGATTGCCAAGTACGTGTCAATGTGTCTTGTTTATCAACAAATTAAGATTAAACACCAAAGATCATTTGGTTTACTTCAACATTTGAAATTACTGGAACGTATGACAAAGTGTGACATGGACTTTGTGATGGGATTACCAATAACCAAGAGTGGAAACAACTCAATATGGGTGACTGTAGATAGGTTGACGAAGTCGGCACATTTTCTACCAATGAAGCAAGTCAATATGGGTGATTATAGATAAGTTTGATGAGAATTCTTATGTTCTAATGCTTTCCTTCTTAGGAAATTGATATGCAATGAATCATGTGATGAGTGTTATGATTATTATGTTCTTAGGTTGTATACATGAACCATTCTATGATTCACTCATGCTAAGAAATTGTAATCTCATTAAAGAGATGAATTATGAATCTAGAATGTGTATACGAACCTTAGATGGTAACCTAGGCCAATGGTACCAAATTTGATGTTTTTCAGAATAAAGCATTCTATAGGGATTATCTCAAGTATGAACTTCTTTTATGTGAAAGTGAACTATAGGAGTGAAATTAGACAAGTTTGAAATGATATCGGGTGAAAATTTGGGAGGAATGTGAGTGCTAGTGTCTTACTGCGGGTCATTCGTAGGCATAATGAGCCATTTCTAGCTGTAGCGACCCATATTTGACCATAGTGAATTAAGTTGCTCATCCCTAGTGTCTCACTACAGTATGTAGTGAGATTGTCTACGATCGTAGAGCACTCATTTCTAGATATAGTGCACCTCGTTTCTCTCGAAGCACATTTTTATTATGCCTGTTATACTTATATTATTCTATTTCATTAATAATCTATGTTAATAATGCTTTCTTAATTGCTACTTGATTAATTATATGTTATGTTCCATGTTTTTAAGGTATAAAACCTCACTTGATGATTATCAACCATATAGACATAGAAAATGCATGCAAAATCATAATTAGGTTAAAATATCCATGAATAATTGCTATGTTTGATGTAATGAAAATAAAATAAAGCTTTGAGAATGTAGTCTTGGTGCATTAACGATGGAGAAGATGTCTTTGACAATTTTCGAGAAGTTATGTCTTTCACTAGCAATAGTGTCTGAACTTAATGTATCCCCCGTAGGGAGAATCAGCCTAGCTAGCCATGTTTATTTGTTGATGTTGTCCAAGGCTCCTCAAAGTAAATATAATAATTGACCATGTGATTATGTTAATTATGTGAGTTAAAAAGAACTCAAATGGATCATATGACTAAGATGTAATGATGTGAGGATGTAAATGATGAGGAATATGAACATAAGATGCCTAGTCACTTATATGCTTCATATATGTCATGTTTATGTTATGCAAATGCTTCATGCTTATGTTTTTCTTGAATTGATCTAGGTTTAATGATTATGTTAATGTTCATGATTATTATCATATGATATGCATGTTACATGACATATGCGAACCTTTACATACTCCAACCTGGGAATTTCTATCTCCCCTACTTCTGGATCCGTGCAGGTGATGATGAGTGACGGGCTTGGTAGTGGTATGCTTATGGCGGCTTTAATTTTTATATGGATGTGTCTAGGTCGTTTATGTATTTAAGTCATTTCTTGTTATGTCTAAAGAACTAATTATTTGGATATATTATGAGTCAAATGAGCTATGACTCAATGATATCATGGGCCTTATGCATGGCCATGGATTTATGTCCTTATGTGGCTAGATGTTAGATGTTATTCGGTTTTAGATATGTTTTCGCTGCCATCATATTTTATGTTTATGGATTTCTATGTGTTTATGTTGCTGTGATGTTTATCACCTTATGCTTAATGTTATATGTTATCGACCTACTTATTTTTTTATATAATTGAAATGTATATCCATATTATGTTTGAAGATCCATGTATCACCGATAGCCCATGTGTGTGCATTTCGAGGATGTGACAATTCCTCTCAAGAGACTTTACCCTTCCCATTGAACCTCGTCCTCATCATGGAATCCCACCAATCTTCGCTTGGTTAGTCATTTGGTGAGTTGGAAAAGTTAACTTTTTGCCTTTTTGAGCAACATATGATGGCAAACTTGTCGTTAATAATTCGCAGCCATGATTCAACTTTATCCAAGACCCATTCCCTGATGAACATTTGAAGTTGTGTCTTCATAAATTTCTCAAATGAACTGGAATCATTGGATCTTCACTACATATCCTTCGCCCAACATCCAAGAAGTAATTTTCTTCATGACGACTTGATACTCGTCGTTCGAGTTTCCTATTGCTTGACCTTGCATAATCACTTTCTTGATTTCCTTCATAATGGCTCATCTTTCTCAACCACCATAATAACCATACATCAAATGATTAGCCTTTACTTAATAATAAGATCCTAGATAGATTTGTTCTTAACTCGCTAATGTCATGATAAATACATCCTGAGATAAAAGGAGCCCTAAAATTATAAATGCATGTCATTTTATATTCATTCATTAAAAAAATGTGCATTTTAATAAGCAAAATATTTTCAACTCACAATTATTTTTGTCACCCATCGTAACTTTGGTAAGTGGTATGATTGCAAGGATTTCGTTGAGATGATGAACATCCAACATGAACATTGTCTAGAATAGATGCTAGCAAAAAATATATTTTCTAGTTAACAAAGAGTAATAATAGCACTATATGAAGTTATAGAATATTACCTGTCTGTGTATCAAGACCAATCATCGAATCATCCTCGCGAGGTGGTGTGCTACTCTAGCGATCTCTCCCACAACCACAAGGAGCCATAACTTGTGAAAGCAAATATAAAATATTATTCATAACATGTACTGTTAGTTTCTAAGCTTCTTATAGTAATGAAAAACATAATCATTTCTTAGGGCATAATTTGTGACTCATATATTTTTTTTATCAGCATCATCAATCGCATCATCAATCGCATCATCATTAGTATCATTGTCGTTTATAAATTGATCATCTTCAACTTCTAGAAAATGATAAATATCATTAATATTATTTTTTTCAATAAGACATTTTTTTGCCAAACAATGTGATTATTTTAACGTCCTAGTCTAAATTTACTATTCCCATAGTTTGATTAGCATGACAATAATTGCCATATGACATTTTTTGAATATAATACTTTCAACATTTATCTTCTCCTCAGCAAAATTTGTTCTTTACTATGCACATTGTCCACCATTCGTCAACATTCTTTTTAGATGAAGGATATTTCTTGTAGTAAACTTGTTGTTTTGTTCTTCTAAAACAAGTGGTTCATTAGAATGAAGTCTTGATCTATGTTTCACTCGATCAGACCATAAGTGTCAACAATCTTAACACATTTTGCGGATCAAACCAAAAAAACAATATACTAAGAAAACATTCATGTCTCCAAGATATGATAACTCTATAATTTGCTTGATAACAGTATAATAATCCAATTCATTTTTTCCGTATATCCAACCTCAAACACAAATGTCATTGTTCATCGTAGGTTTATTTTTTTCATATTCTTTAGTGTGAAATATATATCCATTGACGATAATATTGTTACAAGTTTACATCTTTTTTGGCTAATAACTCAAATTCCTAATGTCTCTATTTTTCACTTTTTCGTCATGTACTTACTTCTTAAACTAACTCGAGAATTGATCATCTCAGATTTGCAAAAGTTGATCATCTGTCATATTATAATTTAATAATCTTTGGAAATCTTTGAATTCCTTATACAAAGAAAAACAAAAAAATAAGAATTATGATATTTTTAACTTAATATAAATTGATCTCTAGTTAAGGTTCTAACTTTAGATAAAGCTGCACTTTCAAAATATTGACGAAGACATAATATTTCACAATCTAATTTCATCATTTAACATAAATTTATGTGTTCTCCCAATCGAACATGCTGAAAACTTAAAAATGGATAAACCATCTATATTGGTTTCTTGTTCCGCGTCGTGATTCTGCGGGATTTGGGTTTGCCTTATTTGAATTTCAGGTTCAAAGTATGTGAAAATAGAAACTTTCTCATAAAAGTATGCTTCACATATAGATTCTTGCCTTATTTTTTGCCTTCCACTTTAGGTATAACACGCACCTCTTAAATGAAAATATCCAACGAAATTGTACTAGGCTTGAAACCTTTGCCTCATATGCGAGATGGACGACCAAATGCTTCATGACATCAAAAAATGATGATTGAATATATTTTATGCTTTTTGCTTAAGGTAATTATAATAGATGATTCCAAATGTATCATATCATATTTACATATGTGGTGGGCGCATAATTCTTTAAAAAATATAATGAATTCAGTGAGTGTCCACACATATAGTTTTAAGCATAAATTCTTGAAAGAAAATTAAAATTATTCTTTGCATAAATACGTGACAGTCATGTGTCTTAGTCTCGAATATCTTACCCTCTTCATGATTGACGCAGTGAGATGTGTTAGATGTGTATGCGTCCAGAAACCTCAAATTTTTTTATCTATTCAAACATGAGCTTATGTTGTTCACTACTTAATGCATAAGTAGATTTTGACTTTATGCATTTTCCATTTTGATGAATCAATTCAAGTTCTGGATGTTGAATATGAGCTTCAACTCTTCTGTAGAGTTCATTTTGTCATTTTTTTTGCCTTTTATGTCCATCACAGTGTTGAATAAGTTATCAAATACATTATTTCCATGTGTAACATTTATATTATGTCGCACTAGACTTGAGGACCAAAATAGTAAATCCCATAATATAATTTATTTTCCTAATTGTGATCAATTCCAAATCCCGGGTGGTCGACTTGTGGATGCTTTCAGTCAAAAAGTTATAAAGCAATCACATTAGCTTGTGGCAATGTTTCAACACTACTCATTCTTATTATTGGTAAACTTTATTTCCAGAATCCCCCATGAAAGAATTTCAATCACGTCTCATGGAGTACTCGATCGACAAGGACATTCGATGGCAATCAAATCAACACACTTTTTTAAAATATTTCAAGTAAACATGACTGTGTGTTTTTCCCACAAATTGAACATGAAAGTTTTCACTTAGTGTTGCATCAACTTAACATTCCATACGTAGGGAAGTCATTAATCATCCATAATAGTGTCATTCTTATTACAAACTTTTGCTTCTTTAATCTGTCATATATCAAATCTCCTTCCTTTCATAATTTTTTCAATTCGTCAACAAAAGACATTAGATACACATATATACTCACGCTCGATGACTTCGACCAAGAATCATGAGAGTCAAAGATATGTGTTTCCTATGCATGCACATACTCGATGGTAAATTATAAGGAGTAACAAATACATGCTAACATGAATATGATGTTTTCGACCCCAATGGATGGAAATCATCAGTGCAAAGACCTAATTTGACATTACAAATATCTGCAGCAAAATTAGGATGACATGTGTCAAAGTGCTTCCATGCTTCTACCTCTAAAGGTTGTATCATAATTGATGGATCGCTTCGCACCCCCTCTGTATGCCATCACATAAATTGTGCAGTATTATTGAATAAAAACAAGTGTACAATCTTAGAACTATTATAAAATATTTGAATATTGCAAGAGGAACATCCCTCTTATTACTATTAGAATTTGTCTTCGATTTGAATGGAGACTTGCCGAATATATAACAACTTGTTAATTTGCTATTCTTCTTGGGATACAACATGTAATATATGTGACAATCATCAATCTTCTAGTATTGTAGTCCAAGTTCACTCATCATTCTCTTACATTGATAATAATTTTGATAATAGAAATCATACTTTTGATAATAGAAATCATTTTGAAAAAATATTTCTCACTCATATTATATTCAAACTTTAAATTCATCAATTATTGCTCGCAACCATTCCAAAGAGGCTCGTTTGCATATTTAAGAAGATTATAAAATATTTCAAGCTGAAGCATTAGGAATTTCTTCTCTTTTTTCATGCTCTCGAAAAAATGTAGCACCAACTTTCGCATCTCGCACCATATCAATATAGGAATTTGATTAAGAATTAACACAATTGACTTGATTTCTTGTACTTTCATCTCTCCAATATTCTTCACCATGCAATCTCTAATTCAATTTGTCCTTCCAAAAGCTCTTCTGGTATAAATCCATTTCGACGAAGTACCTTAATTTCAGTTTCTTATTCTTACAACTTGCACATGGATAGAGAATGCAACCAAGAAAATCGGTCACACCTCATTCGTCATATGCAAATCTCAAGAATTTATCAACTCCATCCTTAAAATTTTCATGAACATAATCATTATCGTCTTTTCCCCAAAAAATCCAACTTCATATAGGTCTCTCTATGCTACATAAATTTTCAACTAAACATGATTAAATATGAAACAATTATGCTACATTAACTAAACATAATAAAATGAGATTAACTATATTAATTATGGGAATTAGCAACGAGGGATGAGGAGGTGTTGAATCTAGGATCCCGATAATGTTTTGAATGATCACAAATTTGTAAGTGAACTCAGCATGTACTGATGAACTTGTTTGAGCTGATTTCTGTAACAGGATATATTCAAGTTCAGTACAACGATCGACCTGAGCTAAAGGAATGGACGATCACTGCACACGTAATATATATCAGAAGAACCATATGTGTGTAGTGGGCATCCTAAGGATATAAGCGGTCGACCAGCAACAAAGGAAGAAAGCATATGATGAGCAGCAGCGAAGCATAAACGGTCGACCAAAGAAGAGAGGCCGACCGATAATGGGGGACTGTACATGGAGGAGCAAGGCATAGATGGTAGACCAAAGGTGCAAAGAGGGCGACCGATAACAAAGATCAGCGGGGGATTAGAGGCAGACCGGTCGATCAGAAATGAAGAAAGGACGACCGGAGGAAAAGGGCTGAAATGAGGAGGTCGCCCGATGATTGATAAATGGGCAACCCCAATGACACAAACTTCCTATACAAAGTTGGGGAGCGGTCGGCCGGAGGGCTCAGGAGGAGACAGTGGACGACCGGAAGACTGTCAGGCTAAAGTGTGGACGTCCAGAGGGCTCAGGAGGAGACAGTGGACGTCCAGAGCAGAAGGCAGTGGAAGAGTGGTCGACCGCAGGTTGAGAGCGGGCGACCAGAGGGCATCAGGCGAAGACAGAGGACGTCCGGAGT
>LTAE01005067.1:1683-30749 GCA_001647135.1 Pontederia paniculata | reverse complement strand
AGTGAACTCCGAAGATCTCGTGGGAGAAGATCGGAGCGGGGACGTAGGCCAAAGAGTTCGGCCGAACCTCGATAACAAACTCTCTGTTTGTTCTTTGTGTTTGTTCTTCTCTCTACTCTTTTCTCTCTATTTGTGTTTATATTCATATATGCATGCTTCCGCTAAACACAACACATCTAGATTAAGTTAAGGAGAGAACAAAAGTTTTTTAATACACCAATTCACCCCCCTCTCTTGGTGCCATCTAGATCCTACAGGAGGGCCGACGCCCTCCTCATTGTGAGAGGGCTGGCGGCGGTCAACGTCCTTCTCATTGTGAGGAGGGCCAACGCTTGCCTCAAGTGAGGAGGGCGCCGAAGGACGGGTATGAGGAGGTAGGAGACAGAGAAGATTGAAGAAGTGACGAGGAGGAGAAGAACCTGGAGGCGGTCGGCGGTGGCGGTGAACTCACTAGACAATGGTGAGGAAACGAGGGAGAACTAATGAGAAAGAGAAGAAAAGAAGAAGGGGAAAGAATCTAGGGCACATAAATTACAGACAAATTAAAAGTGTAGTTAAATTATCGCTAAAAGATAATTAGTTTTTCATTTTTTTTCAAAAATGTTAATTCCAAGCAAATTACCATCGCTGCATTGCCTCTAAAGTTAATTTCAAGAAAATTATTTTTTTTGCCCATCATCAACTCATCTCAGATTTGTTGCTATTTTCTGTTGCAAAAATATATTACCCGATATGGTTCATCTTGTAATCCTACTTACAGCTAAGCATGCATTTCATTTTTAGGTTATCATCATACATCACAACAATTGCATTATTAGTAACTTCAATGCATAACATGCTTTGTTGATCATAAGAAAAAAAGATATCATTCCTCATTTTATCATAATCATGGGAATAATTCAGGCTTATAATTTAACACAAGTTTGACTATTTAAAACTAAGTCATTTAACAAAATTGGCTTCAAGTTGGTTGAACCTAAGGCTAGGGTCGCTCGAACCTTCATTTTGGGTCGATGGAACCTACTTTGACCAACCTTCACTTATTGTCCTATTTGCCCCGAGGTCGATCGAACCATATATCGACAAATATCACTTTTGTTTTGATGAATTTGCGAGTCGATTGACTAACCTCTTGGTTCAATCAACCTTCGTGAAATGTTGAAAAAAATTGAAATCGATTGAGGGTTTTCTACTAAGTTTTTCACATATATTCATAACATAAATTTCCTATGTTCCATGAAATACTTGAAACTATCAAACATAATGAAATTTGAAAGCAAAAAACATGGCACCACACGTGACATCAAGCATGCAAGTATTCGAGAATTTTCTTGAGAACTTAAGACCTAAACATCTTATCATGAACCCTAAGCATGCATTTTGTTCTTAGCCCTAATTCTTCCTTCTCTCATTCATAATTATCAATAATTGTTCATAAAATATATTGAGAAGTTTACTCCCCTTACATACCTTTCTTGGTTGTCTAATTTGTTCTTCTTCCTCTTAAATACCTAGAAGCTTCTCCTCCACTTCTTTTCCCTTCAATCCGGCTTGAAATCTCCTTCTTGATTTGTTGTAAGAGATCATCAAAAGTGTCAATTTTCGGATTTATGGATGTGGGTTGACTTTCCAAAATTTATAAGGAGAGAGAGACAATGAAAATCAAGTGAAAGCTTATACAACGTGGGAAGGTAACTTTGAGTGAGTTTTATGGTCCAATAATATCGGGTTTAAGTGGCCAGAACCCGATATTATAGAGCTAGTAACCCCTATGATGCAGAACCTCCTAGCCAACTTCCCTTTTCCTCTTCTGTGAACTTTTTCTTGTACAAAGCCAACGACTAAAAGTTGAAGTCATTGATTGGCAGGCAATGCTACCTCAACAAATTTTAAAGGGAAATTATATTCTAAACTTTAAGAGTTAAAATAAAATTATTATGTGGCCTTTAAATATAAATGAAAAATAATATGTTAATGAAAATTTACTTTTTTAATTGTTCTTTAGATGTAAAATTATTAATTTAGTGTTTAATAAATGTAGATATATTTCTTGTAGAACAAATTAAAAATATTTCCATTATGTTTTTTCAATAAAAAAATAATGAGTTTCATATTAATAATCAGACAAATTAGTTGGATTATTGCTGATTGTTAAAAAAAGGAATCAAAATTTAAAATAATTAGCAAATATGTGGAGGGGAAAATATAAATGAAGTTGTTGTGATTTAATCAATTGATAAATTATAATAAAAGAGTTAAAAATATGATTAATATAAAAATAAAGATATTTATTATTTATTAACTATTAATAATTTTAGTTATTTGTATAATAATTAAAATAACTTTTTACCTTAGTTTAGTTCGGGGCCCTTGAAAATACATAAATTGGTAATTATAAAAATTAAGGAGTACGAGATCTTAAAATGTTGGTGGCTTCAAGCTTTTTGGTCGAGTGGCCTACAATTAAGGCTGAGTTTGGAAAACCTTAATATGTAAAGTATGCTTGAACTGAGGTGAACCACATAAAACTTTCATTGCTTTAAAAAAATAACAAAATAGCTACTTTTCATAAAAAAATAAAAAAAAATAATAAATATTACAAGAAACAAATCAACTTTTTAAAAATCTCCATCAAGAAACTACTCCTAACTTAGCAAGAGCGCACGCTTGAAGAGTCTTCCTCATACATCAAGCTAACCTCTTCATATTGAGCAAAATGTTAATTTTTAGAAAAGCACAAATTAATACGTCTGTCAATCTAAAAAAGCAATACATTTATAAATAAGTAAAACTCATTGAGTGGTACATTCGTTAAAAAGATCGCTTAACACTTGTTTTAAGTAAGAAGAGTATATTCTTGTTCTACTTTCTGTTGGGACGAATTCATTTTAATTTTAAACAATTTATTCTATGCATTGTTTGTAATATTTGTATTTGTTAGGATTAGAACCTATAAGCTTATAAAATCAGTACAGAAAGCAACACCCATTGCTGTCCATGGAGCATTGAGGAACATATCTACTCTTTAGTTTTTTTCACCACCGGCTTGGCATTGACGATTGCATTTACCTCCATCTGAGGGAATATGTAACACCACTAATCAACACGGCCTATGTTGGTACAACATGGATTGTGTTGGCATAACATGGCCCGTGTTGGGATAGACCAACACGACCTGTGTTGACAGAACACGACATGTGTTGGAGACTGCTAGGTGGCAGTCCAGACTTAATTAAATTAATAATATTTCTAATGTGTGTAATTTCGAGATTCAAATTTAAATCAGTTAAATATGATAATTTATTCGATGAGATTGTTAGTGAGTTTAAATTTAAAAATAGAGTTTGATTTAAACTAGACAAGCCCTTTCCTATGTCTATAAAGAAGACCATAGAGAATGCCTCATAATTTTACTCTCTCTCACAAAGCCCTAGCCACCAAGTTTCTCTCTCTAGGTAAGGTCTCTCTCTCCTAGATTTTTCTCTCTCTCTCTTTCTCTCATCCCTTTTCTCATTCTAGAACTATGCCCAAATATATAGGAGAACGTGAAGGATATCAGTAGCAGTAAAGAAGATCAAGAGGACGTTGTTAAAGACCGAAGAACAACCCTACAAAATTTGGTATGTAATTATGCGGATTCCAATAGATAGACTTTTCATGATAGATAAATTGCATACTAGGGTTATGCTAGAAGAAGATGATTTCACATGATTATTAGACTATTTATTGTATGATTAATCGCCTAGATGAATAAGTAATTCGGCTAGAATATATTTTGTATTTTTTGTTCAATGATTAATATCTTAATTAAGAACACGACGGCGGAAAATGGACCGCATCTCCTCTGATGCGGCCCGCTTCCGTCAGGATGACACCGCACTGGCTGTTAAGTAGGCGTGACACAATTTGCGTCCACCTTAGAGACGGATTGCGTCTGTCGACATGAACTTGATATGCCGGGACACGGTCCAAGTCCTCCTTGGACACGACTACGTCCTTGGCTGGAACCCTAACGCTGGTTGTTTTGGACGGTTACGGTTGATCGCCGAACACAGCTGACATCACCATGATGTAAGGCACGTGTTTTAAAACAAAGATGAACACAACACACTTTGATCGAAGATGGTCCGTGGCGGCCGCTGAAAATGAACATAAAACACTAATTGTATTACTGTCATGAAACGACCCAAGTGAATTAATTACACGCCACGCTGCCTTAACGCGCGGTTAGAATAGTTAATGAATAAAACAAGTATGACACAACCTGCTTTGACCGACACAGTTTGCATCGCCGAAGAAGATGAACAGATGACTCTAACATCATGGTCATGAAAATGGACCGTAACGGTCACGTTACCCTAACGCATTAATTGATATGATTATTTATTAAGAAAACGAATGCCGCCGCGTTGGAATACGAATACGGTCCGAAAAATGGCACGTATTCTAAGAGGTTTATTTTAATAAAGAAGATATTGAAATGATGTAAAACGGACTGTGTCATTCCCCGACACGGATCGCGTCAACCCGCCGGAATGGGCCATTGGTGAAGTTGAATTCAACACTGAACACGGACCGTGTTCGTGACCGACACGGCCCTTGTCGGTGCTACTTAAATGCTAATGATGATGGATTAGTGCTAATGTTAAAGATTAATTATATGGACAAGATAAAGGGTCATCATGCTTCATCTAATTAAATATTGAGGTCGCCATATATTGTTAAGTTTTGGGAGCGCAATGATGTTTATGATAGGATGGGTAGGGCATCTGTCACCTATTTCTTGTTTCTTGACTTCTCCCCGCCCTGCAACAAACGAAATTCTCGAGCATCCTATGTTGGTCATGGCTTGTGCATCCCCATTGACCTATGGCGAGACCTCCAAGACTCATGAGCAATTCAAAGTCACCAAAACAACCCTCAAAGTCATTTAAAAAAAAAACTAATGGGATAACTCAAAGATAACAAAGATAACCACTTGGTTTAAATATTGCATTTGCATACTGCATTAGAGGATTAAGTTATTGATTGATGATATTCATTGATGACTGATTGATGATGATGGAATAATTAAAGATGAAGATGAATAATGAAGTATGATAATGATAANTGCATTTGCATACTGCATTAGAGGATTAAGTTATTGATTGATGATATTCATTGATGACTGATTGATGATGATGGAATAATTAAAGATGAAGATGAATAATGAAGTATGATAATGATAATGATGTGGAGTAATTGAAGTTTGGCCATGTCCATAGCTTACTCATTAAAGAAATATAATAATTGGAGTGATTGATGTTTGGTCATAGTCATAGCTCACTTCTTATGTAATGTATGCTCAGAGTGATTGATTTTTGACCCTAGTCATAGCTCACTCTTGATGTAAAGTTATGAAAGATAATGAAGTTATGAAAGATATTTAAGTTATGAAAGATGTTAAGTTATGAAAATATTATGTAAGATGTTAAGATAATAAAAAGTTCAAGATGATGATGTATAAAAAATATGATGAAAGCTAAGCAAAAAATGTAAGAAAGTTAAAGAAGAGAATATGTGATCCTTTGATTTTATCATTAGCTTATTCCTGATGTTTTTTTATTTATCGTGTCATGCTTATCTATTGATTGTCTTGAACACTTGACTTCATAGCTCATGGATACTTCACTTTCCTATATTGGATCCTGCAGGTGAGTAGTTTATAGTACAAGATGCTGGTGGTGCATGCGGCGAATGATGCTCGTGGTGGCTGACTTTCACATGTCTAGTGATCCTAATAGTGTCTCTTGCTTTTAGTCTTTCTATTAAGTTTTTCTGGGTAGACCTTTGAGACAAACAGATGATGCAAGACTTTCTCATACGATTCTTTATATTATAGAAAGAGTTTTGGATTTTAAAAGTTTTTATCTATTCCGCATTTCGTTGAAAAAGTCTTGTTAGTCAAGCTCAAGTTTTGTACAATGTCGTAGTATTTTCAGAAGGGTATTCTACCACATGACGAAGTAATCTTTATATATATATATATATACATATAGAAAAATAGTACTTGGACTATGTACTAAATTCTAATTACAAAAAGAAAAAGATTAAATCCTCCTAAAACTTTTTCTTAAAACTTCTCTTAATACTCACATAATTAAAACATCCCTAAAAGTTGATGAATTTATTAACAATATCATTGTGAAGGATTAGGAAGATGTTTAAGAGGATGTAGCAGCTCTCTTGCTAAAATTTACTCATAGATGGAAGAGACAAACGCATTCATTGTACACAGAATCATAGTACCAACCTGCAAAAAAATAATATACGAAATAATACCACATATACGTCACGGCTTATGTAATTGAATATACAGGCTTATGCAGAAAAAGAACTTTTATGATTTGTCCTCTCGTGCATTTATAGTAAGATGGAAATCTTGCCGACAAAATTATAGATAATAAGGTTCAGCCACTTCATTTAGAAATTATGCATTCAAAATATTTTAATAATAATTTATTTGACGTAGAAGATTTTCTAAAAAATATATGCTTTCTCGGATATCATAAGTAAATTGCAAATTTAGTGTTTAAAACAAGATATTTTGATAACTAATTAGTAAGAAACTTATACATTTGCAAATAGAAAAATAGTATTACGAAATAAAATATATTTATATTGGAGATTCTATTTTTTTTCTTAAGTCCTTTAACACTAGCGTTAGTAATTGTTATATATATATTTATCAATTGAAACATATTTCTAAACTTTGAAAAGCTGATAAATAGTAATTGTTATCAATATTAAAATGTAATATTTTTATTTCAAATAAAATTGGAATAAATTTTTGAGAAAGGGGACAAAATAAAACAAGTGAGAGAAAATTGAACTTGTGAACGAGGGTCATCACCTGCTTTTTTCGGTGATAATCAATTGATTTCTTTCCATGTTGTATCACTGGACCACTTAAGCACGAGGGTCGTCATCTGTCAACGTTGCAATTGGGATTTATAATGTCAAGATTTTACGCAACAATGCAATTAATAATATGATGTGGCACTTACATGGTATATGTCATGCATGCTATTCAACTTAAATATAATATTATACTTAAATGTCTATTTAATAAGTTATTATTTTAAAAATAGTTTGTTCATTACATACTTGGACACTTACAATTGTATATGACATACATGCCATTCAACATAAATATAATATAATACTTAAATGTCTATTTAATAAGTTATTATTTTAAAAATAGTTTATTCATTATATGCTTTGCGAACTAAAGTTTCGATGTCCTTCAACGTTAGGCATTAAATTTAAAATTATATTTTGGAAAAAAATGAATGATGTGGCATACAATAAATAAGCGTCACGTTGACAGAGTAAAATAATTTAAAAGACGTGTGATCAAAAGATTGAACAAATCATTTTATAAAAAATAACTTTTGATAAATAAAACTTGACATGGTTCAAAAATCAAAATTCAAAGTTCACTTATATTTTCATTTTGCAAAACTTAAGTAACTTAAACAAAAGTTAGAGTGACAAATAATGATTTTGAAAAACTTCAACTACCCATGTGACCACTTATCCTTGTAATTTTCCTACTAGGACATGGACCAAGACTGAGTTGTTTAGCCAAAATAGTTTTGAGATTAAGTTAACATTGATTCTCCTTACAAACCTGGTTGACACCCAAAATGATAATACAAAGGGTTTAACACTTCTAAAAAGCACATCTCACCAATCTCACCGTCTGACAGAATGTGCTCTCGAAAATGCTGACTTTATACTTATCTTGATTTTTTAATTAACTTCATTTTAAAATAGGAAACGTGTGAAAGTATAATAAGATTGTTGTCTTATACATGCTCTGATAAAATTAATACAACTTGATAAGAAATTAATGGAAGATAACTAAACTTAGCCATCATATCATTACAGATCACTCATCTGCAAGATCCAAAACAGATGAAGCAATTCTTTTGTGAGACATAAAGTTCAATATATAAACACGATAAATATAAAACTTTCATAAAAAATAAAGAATACGAAATAAGTTATGACAATATAACAAAAATAGTCAAACATTAATTTTTTCCATATCATCAATCAATCATCTTTCTTTATTCCTTACATGGCATCTTTCTTCAATTTCTTACATGCATCATCTTTTTTATAATTTACTTTCTTTGTATGAGGAGTAAACTATGATGGTATCTTTAAAGATAGTCAAACATCACTTACTTCTCAATCATCATTCATCATTTGTACTTTCTTTTAATTCATCGTTTATTATTTTGCTTTCGTGCTTTGCATCATCATTCATTTCATTCTCAAAACAATCGTTATCCTTTCCTCAGTCATCTAATACAACATGGACAATGTAATATTAAATTCAAGTGGTTATCTTGTTATGTTTGATTTTTTCCATTAGTGACATTGATGTGACTCCGAGGGTTTTTTTGTGGTGACTTTGAATGACTCATGAGTATTTTGAGGTCTCGTCAGTGGGGGTGCACAAGTCACAACCATGAGGGATGCTCGCAAAATTCTTTCATTGCAAGGCGGAGAGAAAGCAAACATTCAATGCATGACGACCTTATTGTTAATTTAGTGATAACGATTGACCATTTTCTTGTCCACATATTATTCATTAATATTCAAAAAATGTCTACCATCATCTATCATCTGGATTTAAATAAAATGATAAAAAAATTGCAAATAGTTGTCATGGCTCGTGAAGGGCTTCTTTACGGCCATGACATAGGTGTTCATGACCCGTGACATGATTCTTCTCGGTCATAACCAAATTTCTGATGTCCACCCTAATTTTCATGGCCTATGATATGTTCACTCATGGACGTGACCGAGTGCTCGATCTTTCCTTTATCTTCACGGCCCGTGATATGTTTTCTCATGGCCATGATCGGATGTTTGGTCTCTACTCTTCCATTTCACGGCTCATGACAAGTTACTTTACTGACATGATTGAGTACTCCATTACTTCGTCTTGACTTCATGGCCCGTGATGGCTTCTCTCACAACCGTGATTGAGAACTCCATTCCTTTGTCTTGACTTTATGATTTGTGATGGCCTCTCTCACGATCATGACCGAGAACTTGAGAAGCATTCATGATCGTGAAACCTTGTTTCACAGTCATGTCAATGCCCCAGACCCTTTTCCCTTTTACATTTTATTCCTTTTGTATAGAAAAACTCATGGCCCGATGACATGAACATTTAGGAGACTATATATGGAACAAACACCATATTTGTGACCATCAACTATTGTATCTGATCCTGGTTGAGTTAATCTAATCATATCAAAAACTAAATAAGGATTAATAAGCATGATTATTATTATAAACCATCTTCATTTAGCATAAAATGTATCAAGCAATTATTTTAAGATGAAAATCCTATCTAGAGAGGTCCGCCTATGTAGATACCTATTTTGTAGTAGTTTTTCAATTTGTTCTTCACGTTCTTTTAATCCTCGTTCATGTTCCCTTTAAATTCGGATGTTGTTCTCCTTCACATTTTTACATAAAAGTTTAGGAGAAAGATAGAGAAAACCTTAAAGGAGAGGAATAATTTCCTACCTCTGCACCTAGGGAGAGAAGAAGAAAAAAAGAGAGAAGGTTGTAATGTCTAGGGCTTGAGGGGAAGAATAATACTATGGATTTTTTCTCCACCCTTGGTGTCTATTTATAGAGGTAGTTAAAGGGCTTTTTTCCATGTCTAAAAACAAATAGGACTCTATTATTTAATCTAATCAGAGTCCAACTAATAAAGTATTATTTGTTTAATATAATCATGAATATTACATTATAAATCTATTAAAAAAATGTTTCATCCTCAAATTTAGGACGGAGATAGAGGCTTATCAAAAAGTGTTGGAAACTCCTTGTGCATCTCTGACTCCAGTTCCCAGGTTGCTTCATTGTCCAGGTGTCGACACCATACTATTGAGGCCAACACTATGTTGCCTTGGTGATGCAAGTGGAGCTCCAAAATCTTCACCATTTGCTCCTCGTAGATGAGATCCTCCTTCAAATTGATCCTAATCACATTGGCGTCATAGTGTTGCTACTTCGTCAGCATGAATATTGAAAGACATTGTGCACATGCCCATAAGAAGGGGGTAGTTCCAGTCTATGCTCTTTCGTTAATCAGCTCTAGCACCTCGAATAAACCAACATATCGAGAGTAAGCTTTCTTCGCTTGCTGAACCTCATGGTGCCCTTTTATGGTGAGACCTTCAGCATGACTTTGTCTCTCACCCTAAAAAAATCTACTCTCAGCATTCCTTATTAGCATTATGTCTTTTGTCGACTTTGTGCAACTTTCAATCTTCTTTTAATCAGAATAACCTTGTCTATGTATTCTTGCATCACCTCTGGGCCAAAACAATTTCCACTCGCCTACTCCGCTCCAACATGCTAGTTATCGACATGACCTTCCATAGAGAGCCTCGAAAAGGGTCATGCTTATGTTGGAGTGGTAGCTATTGTTGTAGGCAATGCTTGTTGGGCCATTGACATTGTTGTTCCATCTAGGTTGGTTCTACACGTCCTGCTACACTGGGGCCTTTCCTCTTGCGTCTTTTGATGCTCAGCTTCATCTTCTCCAAGCATTTAGCCAGCTCAAAGGAATCATCAAGCGTCTTGTAGTTACCCCCAATGATCCTGGTCTCAGCTTTGGAGTCCATCCTTGGAAATATTTGTCAGCTTTATCTCTTTCATCCTTTTTCGAGGTACTATGTTTCTTCAACCTGATAAACTTATTCAAGTAATTTGCAAATATCATCTTGCCTTGTCATAGTTCGAGGAACTCGGATGACTTCCAACTGGTTGGTAGGTAGGAAAGTATCGAGTATTGGAAACATCTATGAAACTTCACCAAGCAATCACTTCCTTATTAGGGAACTTAGTAACTTTGGTGGTCTTCCACTAGTCCTTGGCATCCTTCATTAATTAGCATAGAGGAATTTACTATCCTTAGAGCATTGCATCAGTGCAAATGTTTCCTCCAAGGTGTCTATCTAGCTCTCTACATTGTCAACATCATCAGTAATATGGATTTCTAGGGGCAGGAACTTCAAGAAATGTTGGATGGTGTCCTTATATCCATGAGCCTATTGGACTAGCTGGTTTCTCCTAGCTTAGCTATCTTGGGCTCTATTCTGCACCTCATCCTGCTCAGGAGGAGCCTGGTGCCATCGGTTTGCTACCCTCCTTGGTGCCATTCTATAATATATCATGAAAACATGATTGACATAAATCTTAACAACTATTCTTACATAAACTTAAGTCTCTTTGCGCAATGATTGTGCATGATGTCTTGCACAAGAGACTCTAGGTACAAAGGGATGTCAAGAGAGTCCCAACTTTAGGCCTTGATACCCAATTATAACACCCCCATAATCACACCTCACCACGTGGAAAAAAATACTTTTTTTTTTAATTCATCATTCATTCCTTTGCTTTAATACTTTGCATCATCATTCATTTCATTTCTAAATCATTCATCATCCTTTCCTTAGTCATCTGATAAACATGAACAATGCAATATTTAGACAAGTGATTATCTTGCTATGTTTGACTTTTCATCAGTGACTTCGAGGGTTGCTTTGTGGTGACTTTGAATGTCTCATGAGTCCTTAGATGGCGAGAGTGGGATACACAAGCCACGACCAGAGAGGATGCTCGAGAATTTTTTTGTTATAAATCAGGGAGAAAGCCAAGAGACAGGAACTAAATAGAAGCCTGTTCTACCAGCCCCCATCATTAATAATATTGTCATTCCAAACATTCAATGTATGACGACCTCATCATTAATTTAATGAGAATGAATGGCCATTATCTTATCCACGTATTAGTCCTTAATATTCAAAAAATTCCTACCATCATCTACGATTTAAATAAAATAAAAACAAATTGCAAATATCCTTCACAACCCGTGAAGGGCTTCTTCACAATCATGACATATGTGTTCATGGCCCGTGAAATGATCCTTCACTGTCATGATAGAACACACGATGTCCACCTTAATTTTCACGGCCCATGACATGTTCACTCATGGTCATGACATAAGGCTCGATCTTTCTTCTCATCTTCACGGCCCGTGATATGTTCTCTCACGATCATGACCAAATGCTCAATCTCTTCTCTTCTAGTTCATGGCTAATGACAAATTACTTCACGACTATGATTGATAGTCCATTACTTCATCTTGACTTCACGGCCCGTGATGGCTTCTCGCACGGCCATGACCGAGTACTCCATTCCTTTGTCTTGACTTCACGACCCATGATGGCTTCTCTCACGGCCATGACCGAGTACTCAAGATGCCTTCACTGCCATGAAACCAATTTCATGACCTTGCCAATGCCACATATCATTTTCCCTTTTATATTTTGTTCCTTTTGGTATAGAAAAACTCAGGACCAAATGACAATAACATTTAGGCTATACAAGGATTAAACACCATATTTTGACCATCAACTATTATCCTCAATCCTAGTTGAGTTAATCTAATCATATAGAAAGCTAAATAGGGATTAATAAGCATGATTATCGTCATTCACCATCTTCATCTAGCATAAAATCTATCATGCAATTATTCTTACATGAAAAGCCTTTCTAGAGGGATCCACCTATGTAAATATCTATTTTGTAGGGGTCTTCTTGTTCGTTCTTCACGTTCTTCTAATCCACACTGATGTTCCCTTCATATTCATGTTGTTGTTCTCTCTCACTTTCTCCTAGTGGGGTTTTTACATAAAAGTTTAGGAGAAACAAAGGGAGAGAAAGAGGGAGAAAACCTTAAAGATAGAGGATTAATTTCCTACATCTGCACCTAGGGAGAGAAGAAGAAGAAAAGGGAGAAGGCTGTGATGGCTAAGGCTTGAGGAGGAGAATAATAACTATGGGATTTTTTTCCGCCCATTTGGGTCTATTTATAAGGGTAGTTCTAGGTTTTTTTTCAAGTCTTAAAATAAATAGAACTATATTATTTAATTAACTCAAAGTTCAACTAATTAAATATTATATATTCAATTAATTATAATTTAATAAAATTGTGAATATTAAGAGGGTATGAAACAACATTGAAAAACAAATGGGTGTTGAGAATTAAAGAAATTAATATAAATTCTTGGTGATTGATTTATCTCGTTAAAGAGAATAGCATACTCTTTTTGATGAATTATTGTTTCAGGATTCACAACTTAAATTTTCTGAACTTTTGCAATGAAACTTCTACAAAATTTTACCTCTATTGTTTTCCGAATGTATGTTCACACTAACTGAAGGACATAATCACATAAATACTCTTTTATGGAAGAAGCCTCTTGTGGTAGTTTCGAAGGCGTGCACTAGGGCTCGCTTCCAACTATGGATGTACACGATAAATTATAAGCAAAGTTGTCAAGATTTTGTTTTTTTACAACCTTGTCACATTTAATCTCTTACCAATCTAACAATTTAGTTTAGAGGATTTTAACAATCTTTCACAAAATCTCATGATTCTTGATTGATCATGGATCATGTAACCTCTTACGCTAGTAGACAAGGTTTCGATTTTAACAGTCTTGACTGCAAGTGCTAAAAGGTGTTCATGTGCACTAACGAATCATGCATTTTATGACCCATGTGTTGGATTTTAAGTGCATGGAAGACCCAAATAAGCTTACGTATTTGAGTTTGCAATGGATTATATGAATCATATAAGATAAATAGAACTTTTCTCTCTCCTTAGAAGGGTGTGACTCATACATGAAAATTAAAAAAAAGTTTTGTCCTTAATATTTCTTAGTCGCTGGATACCATAGAAAAGAGATATTATTCTCACTTGATGGTGATAATAGGAGAGAAGAAGAGAGGGTTTTTGATAAAGAAGAGGGAGAGATTCTCTTTGGAGATCAAGAAATCAAGTACTAAACTAGATTGAGAGAATCTTTGAAGATTTTTTGATACTATGATCATAGATAATTAATCACCGTAATCAGGTGATATAGTTCATGTTGATTATTTCAAAAAATATCATTTTAGTTATTCTTATTAGATTATTATTTTAGTCTGGGCAAAAATATTAAAGGCTTATAATTCGTTCTTGATATATCAAAATTGCTTTGTGATTGCCCTATGATTTTCTACCTTCTTGTTGAAGAATTTTTCCACATAAAGTTTGATGTTCACTTTTGCATAATATTATTTTTTGTACATGATATTAGTTTGGATTGTTTAATTCATGCATAGGAACTCGAGGGAGAATTCCAAACCATTGGTATCAGAGCGAGATTGATTTAAGTGTTCATTTTCTACATGGATTAGATGAAGGAAAACTATTTTGATGGGATGATAACAATGAATAACTATTTAGTTTGGAAAGATAGGATGGAGGATGTTCTCTACAATAAGGATTTGTTTCATCCCATTGAATTAAGAGATAATATGCCAGGAGAAAAAAAAACTACTAATACCAAGAAAATGATATATAGATAAGGCGTTAGAGTAATTAGACAATTTATTGATGTGAGTATCTTTTATCATGTTGCTCAAGAGACAAATTCACAAGTTTTGCGGATGAAATTACAAGGCTTATATGAAAGAAGTACAACAAAAATAAATCTTTGTGATTGAAACATTGATAAACTTAAAATTTTGAGATGAAAATTATATTGTTGAACACTCGACTGAATTTTAAGTTGTATAAATCAGTTAGGAGCAATGAAGATAACTCTTGAGATGAGATGCAAGGATTAATGCTCCTAAGTCCCTTAACAAAGAGGTGGAAATTTGGTGATAGCACTCAGCAACTCTGCTCCTAATGGTCTTATATCACTTTTCATAATTAAAGATTGTGTGTATAATGAAGAAATAAGGAGGAAGGGTTGTTGAAATGTGATTCAAAATATTGTCCACATCAGCATCAATATGGCATCACTTATTTTTTAATGGTGTTTTTAGTAGTGTTGTGAGTGGTGTATGCGATGTGTCTCATGTTTCATCTGTAGTCATGATATTTGTGGCAATGTTCTTTCCCACCTTTTCAGTCACTATCTCCATGTTCTTATCTTGCATTTTCTCCATTGTATGCCTATTTATAGGTCAATTTATTTTCATAATTTAATGCAATCAAGTTGAATATTAATTTTCTTTTTTATCCAATTATTCTTTGACTTTGTTTTTTGTAGAATTATTTTTCCTCTTGGTTCTTAATCTCCAAAAAGTTTGGTATCAGAGTAGGTTGTGACACATTTGGGCAAAAGTGTGAAGAGTTATTTTGCATATTTTTATAGTTGCTAGCAAGTGCAACTATTTGATCATCTAGTCAGCAAAAAGAGGAGCAATAGCAACACACCAATAGAAGTGTTTGTCAAAATATTCTACAAGACATGGTTGTCAATGGTGGCAGCGTAAGTTTCTCTCAACCTTTGATTCCTATTTTCAAAGATGATAATTATGATTTTTGGAGTATAAAAAATAAGACATTGTTCATGTCACAAGACCTATATGATTTTATTGAAAATGGATCTGCAGATCTAGACGAAGTAGGGAGACTAAAGGAAAACAAAAGAATGATTCCAAGGCACTATTTCTAGTTAAGCAAGCTGTACATGATATAATTTTCTGCAGAATTACAACAGCAGCTACCTCAAAGCAGGCATGGGTATATTTCAAAAAGAATATCAATGAACATCGACGGTAATCACTGTTAAACCCAAACTCTCTGCCGAGATTTTGAGATGTTCTTTATGAAATCAAATGAATTGATTCAAGAGTTTCTATCAAGAGTCACTATTGTTATTAGCCAAATAAGATCTTATGGAGAAAAAAATTGATGATACGATTGTTATTGCTAAAGTTTTGAGGAGTTTAACTTCCAAATTTGATTATATGATTGCTGCATTAGAAGAGTCTAAAGATTTATCTACTCTTTCATTTGATGAACTAATGGGTTCCTTGCAAGCACATGAAGCAAGAATGAGCAGATCCACAGAAAAAGTTGATGAGAAGACTTTTCAAATCAAAGGAGAGGCATCAAATAATATACCTCGATATAATATCAACAGAGGTCGTGGTCGAGGTGAATTTCATGGAAGAGGTCGAGGAAGAGGTCGTGGTAGAAGAAGATTTGATGGGCAAGGTGATCAAAAGCAACAACAATCAAATGATTATAGGAGCAATGTTATCTTTGCAGAAAATATGAACACATTGAAGCAAATTGTTGGAGTATAGCAAATCAAGCAATTTTTGTTGAAGAAAAAGAAGAAGAATTTAAGTTGTTTATGACATATTCTCATTCTAATGATGATATGAATGAAGTCTAGTTTTTAGGCAGTGATTGTTCTAACCATATGACTGACATGAGATCAGTGTTTAAAGTTCTTGATGAGTCAAAGAAATGACAACTCAGATTTGGAGATGATAAACATGTGCAAGTTGAGAGTGAAGGCACAATTGCTATTTAACAAAATGATTGGTAAAGAAAAAATTCTTCATGTTGTTTTTTTATGTTCCTATTCTAAAGAATAATCTATTAAGCATTGGGCAATTAATGGAAAATGATTATTCTATATTATTTGATGATGAAATTTATTTGATTAAAGATAAAAAATCTTAAAAGCTAATTGAAAATGTTCCTATGGCAAAAAATCACATGTTTCCACTTGATTTTTCAGATGTTTGTGCATTTTCAGCTCACCAAATATCAAAATCTCAACTTTGGCATTTGAAATTGGTGGCTAGATTAAATATGGTTGTTGATGTTCTTGAAATTGACTCTTTCAATGGTGTCTGTGAGGGATGCATATTTGGAAAGCGATACAAAAATCATTTCCTACAGTAAAATATCAAAGAGGAAAGTATCCTCTTGAAATTATTCATGTTGATTTATGTGCTCCTATGCAAACAAAATCCTCTAGTGGAAGTTATTGGGAAAAGGCTGAACAATATTTGCGGAATTATCTTCTTTCCCTTAATGCATAAATTTAAATGGGGGTGATGACAATAATAAAGAGAATTAAATTAGATCAAAGGCACACAAGATTTACGTGGAAAACCCCTCAAGGTGAGAGGAAAAAACCACGGGAGCGAGCAGCAAATCTTCCACTATGAAAAATAGGATAAGTTTCTTCTCTGATCTCAGCAGAGGAATACAGAAATAAAAACCTCAAGAAATAATCTTGGATCTCGCAGAATAATCTCTCCGAAAAATGGGATAGAAGTCAGAAGGATCTCACCGAAATATTTGAGATTGATGAGAAGGTTGTAGAAAGTTTCGTTGAAAACGGATCAGAACTCGTCTTCAAANCAGGCCACCAAGGCCGAAGCCGCCAACGCCGCCCAGGCCAGCGACGCCACCAACACCGCTTAGGCCGCCAAGGCCACCAAGACCGCCAACGCCACCTAAGGCGCCGGCAGCACCGCCGAGGCCACTTAAACCGCCAAGTCCACTGCCAATGCCACCCACTCCGAGAGCGGCCCCGACGCCTCCACCAACGCCGCCGTAGATGAGGCCGTTCTTCTCGTCCTCAAGACCGGCGGCATTGCCGGAGTCAGGGTTGACAGTGTCTGTGGTTGTTGCACTTGCCGTTTGGTCTCCGGGCACGTTCCTCGCGTTGGCTTGACATAGTGCAAGAACTATCAGAACCAGCACCGCGAAGACCACACAAGATTTGGCCATCTCTCTCTCTCTCTCTCTCTCTCTAACTGAACTCTTCTATCAGTAGAACTAAGAAATCTACGTGCACACTGCTTACGAAGGTGTTGGGTCCGGGGGGCTTGTTATATAGAGGAGAAGGGGGCGTGACAGTTCGGGAGCAGTAAATATGAGAAATCCTTTTCATAACTCCATGACAGACAGCTACCTGTAAAATGCATTGTGAAGGAGCAAATTAATAGCATTAGGATACAGCTAGCTTAAGTAGCTATGAGAGAGAGAGAGAGAGAGAGAGAGAGAGAGAGAGAGAGGACTATAGGAGTCAGTCATATGTGTGAAAACCAACTTAATGGTTCTTTTTTTTTGTCTGTGTGCTTTGGAAGAGTACGTTCTTAAATTCATACGAAAAACATATTTATGAATCTTATGATGTGGATTAATTAGATGTATGAAACTGAGATAACAAGCAATATAATGAAGACCTTCTTCTTCATCCTTCTTGATGCGGTGGCGAAGAATTTGTTAGTGGTTGCAGGGGTAGCACTGTTACGTGATAAGCATTTAAAAGGGAAGGGAAAAGAAATAAAGGAAAAAAAAAATATGGCGATGGTGAACTTGTGCTTTTGCTCTCACTGCCTGGATGCATGCATGACACTTGTGAAGAGAGTAGTCATGACCTATTGGTTTGGGCGTTGCTGGTTCCACAACGGTATCATGAATTGAAGGCGAGTCATGATTCCTCAACATTTATTGTCCTATCGATCTGTATGTATAAAATAATTAAACCAACAGGTAGAAAGATTTAGCTTAATGTTATAACTCAATGACCTCTCGTCTGTTAGCTACATATGCACATATATAATTACATTAAACGTTTAATTCAACATATATATATATATAAATATTGCATGATTATTGTTATGTGTACACTAATTGTTGGAAAAAGGCTGAACAATATTTACGAAATTATTTTCTTTCCCTTAATGCATAAATTTAAATGGGGTGATGACAATAATAAAGAGAATTAAATCATATCAGAGGCACACAAAATTTACATGAAAAACCTCTCAAGGTGAGAGGAAAAAACCACGGGAGCGAGCAGCAAATCTTCCACTATGAAAAGTAGGATACAAAGTTTCTTCTCTAATCTCAGCAGAAGAATACATAAATAAAAGGCTCAAGAAATAATCTTGGATCTCGCAAAATAATCTCTCCGGAAACTGAGATAGAAGTCAAAAGGATCTCACCGAAATATCTAAGAAGGTTATAGAGAATCTGTGCTTAAAGTTTCATTAAAAAACGAATCAAAACTCGTCTTCAAACGAAATCCAAAAAATTTCTTCTCTACCCTCAATTCTCTCTCTCCTCCTCGGCGGACGTGCGCAACATACAACCCTTTTTTTTTCTTTCTTGCGCAACACATCTCACGGCTTCAATCTCCTTTTATAGCTTCTCACGAGTTTGACTTGGAGTCAAACTCCCTTTGTTTCTTTTTTTTAAATTTCTTTTGTTTGTCATGTGGGCCCTGCATAAAGGCCCAACAAACTCCCCGACCTACATGCTCCCTGCAAAACACAGTCTTCTCTCTAGGTAGAGGCTTAGTCATCATATTTGACATATTTTTATCCGTATGGATCTTCTGAAGGTAGAATCTCTTCTTTTTTATCTCATCACGAATCCAATGATAATGCACATCAATATGCTTGCACTTAGAATGGAAATTAGAATGCTTACTCAGATGTATAGCACTCTGATTATCACAGTGAACATGATAGTCCTTCTGTTTCAGGCTTAAGTCCTCCAAAAATTACTTCATCCACAAAACTTCTTTGCATGCTTCAGTAGCTGCGATATATTCTGCCTCAGTTGTTGATAGTGCAACACACTTCTGTAACTTGGATTGCCATGATATTGTTGCTCCTGCAATTATCATCAAGTAACCAGAAGTAGACTTCCTACTATCCACATCACCTGCCATGTCAGCATCAGTATAACCCTCTAATACTGGATCAGAGTCACCAAAACATAAACAAACTTTAGAAGTGCCTTGAAGATATCTCAGAATCTACTTAACTGCATCCCAATGCTCTCTACCAGGATTTGATAGGAATCGATTGACCACTCCAACTGCATATGCTATGTCTGGCCTTGTGCAAACTATTGCATACATCAGACTACCAACTGCAGGCATATGGTACATACTTCATCTTTTGTTTCTCAGCATTATTTCTTGGACACTATCTAGAACTCAACTTGAAGTGACTTGCAAGTGGAGATGAAACTGCTTTTGCATTCTTCATATTGAATCTCTCCAAGACTTTCTCAATGTACTTCTCTTGGGATAACCATAATTTGTGCTGCTCTCGGTCACGGGTGATCCTCATGCCAAGGATGTGCTTTGCTGCTCCTAGGTCTTTCATGGAAAAGCATTGACTCAACTCCTGTTTTAGTTTGTCAATCTTGCTTTTGTCACGACCTACAATAAGCATGTCATCAACATATAGCAACAGAATAATAAAATCATCATGTGAAAAATACTTCACGAAGACACAATGATCTGTATTTGTCTTATTGTATCCTTGCTGCATCATGAATGACTCAAACTTCATGTACCACTGACGAGGTGCTTGTTTGAGCCCATATAAGCTTTTCTGTAATTTACATACCAGATGTTCCTTGCCTTTCACCTGGAACCCTTCTGGCTGCTCCATGTAAATTTCTTCTTCCAAGTCACCATGGAGAAAAGTTGTCTTGACATCAAGTTGCTCAACTTCCAAGTTCTTGCTGGCAGCTAATCCAAGAACTACACGAATTGATGACATCTTAACCACTGGTGAGAATATCTCATCAAAGTCAACTCCTTCCTTCTGACTGAATCCCTTGACAACTAATCTTGCCTTGTATCTTGGGTGTGGATTATTTTCTTCACTTTTCAGCCGAAATACCCATTTGTTCTTGAGTGCTCTTTTGCCTTTAGGAAGCTTCACCAGTTTATATGTGTTGTTCTCATGCAGAGATTGCATCTCCTCCTGCATGGCTTTCATCCACTCAGTTTTCTGCTCATGTGACAAGACTTCTTGATAACATTCTGGTTCTCCCCCTTCAGTTAATAACACATACTCAGTTGGAGGGTACCGCTTTGATTCTTGTCTTCCTCTTGTTGATCTTCTCACTTGAGGCTCTGGCTCTGGTGCATTTTGCTCAATAGGTTGCTCGACATCATCATCAGCTTGACTATCCGAAGGTGCATCTGAATCATCTGAATCAGTATCATCTCTATGGTCATCTTGATCAGCTTCTGGAACTGTGTCATCTTCCATTGGTGCTTCAACTGAACTCGGTTCAGCTAGATAATCTTTGAACAATGTTGGCTCTTTATCTTTCGATAGATCTTCAATTGTTTGGTGTTCCAAGAACACTACATCTCTGCTTCTGACAACTTTTCTGTCAACAGGATCCCACAGTCTGTAGCCAAATTCTCCATCTCCATACCCGAGGAAGATACACTCTTTTGTCTTGCTGTCAAGTTTTGATCTCTCATCTTTTGGGATGTGAACAAAAGCTCTACAACCAAACACTCTAAGATGTTTGTATGAAGCATTCTTCCCTGTCCAAACTTTCAGAGGTATACCACCATCTAGAGGTACTGATGGTGTATGATTGATCAGATCAACTGCAGTAATCAATGCTTCACCCCAAAAGCCCTTCGATAGCTTAGCATGTAGAAGCATACATCTGACACGTTCCTCAATTGTTCTGTTCATTCTCTCAGCCACGCCATTTTGCTGAGGAGTCTTGGGAACTGTCTTCTCAAGTCTGATGCCGAAGGTGTTGCAGTACTCTTCAAATGGACCTCTGTATTCGCCACCATTGTCTGCGCGAACACACTTGAGCTTTCTGCCAGTTTCTCTCTCAACTTTGGCATGAAATTTCTTGAATTCTGTCAACACCTGATCTTTATGCGCTATAGGAATAGCCCAAACCCTTCTAGAATGGTCATCAATAAATGTAACAAAATAAAGAGAACCACCTAGAGTTTTATCCTTCATATAACAAACGTCAGTATGCACCAAATCAAGTATATGCGAACTTTTATATGAAGAAGTTCTATTAAATGAAACTCTAGTCTGCTTACCAGCTAAACAATGCACACATATATCAAGAGATGTGTCTTTTATACCTGGAAGCAGATTTTGTCGAGTCAGTATCTGAAGTCCTTTCTCACCTATGTGACCAAGTCTTTTGTGCCACAACTCTGAAGGAGACATCTCTTCAGTCATATTTACTTCACCAGTGCAGTGTTGTGCTTCAGTCTTGTAAAGCGTATGATCTCTTTGTCCTCTTGCCAGAAGTAGTGAACCTCTCTTGAGTTTCCACACTCCCCCTTTGAAGTTGCTCTCATAGCCTTCCTCATCTAATTTTCCAACTGAAATTAGGTTCAATCGGATATCAGGTACATGCCTTACATCTTTCAGCACAATTTTGCAGCCTGTGTTGGTCTTCAGCTGAATATCACCAATGCCAGCAATTAGGGACTCAGACTTGTTCCCCATCTTAACTGACCCAAATGTACCCACTGTATATGTCGAGAAGACATCTCTGCGAGGGGTAACATGAAATGAAGCTGCAGTGTCTAAGATCCAAACTGAGTCTTGACTCACAACGTTGACACAATCTTCTTCAGTAAGAAAGTACACATCACCAGATGTGGCCACTGCAACGTTGTTTCCATCACTGCCCTTCTTCTCCTTTTCAGCATCGTCAGACCCTTCATGTGATTTGTCACGTTTTAGTTTCCTGCACTCTTTCTTGAAGTGTCCTGGCTTGCCACAGTAATGACAAGTAAGGTCTTTTCTGGACTTCGATTTTCCTCTAGATCTTGACCGATCATAACTGTGAGAGTTTCTCTGTTTGTTTCTCCCACGATCTTCAACAATCAATGCTTCTGATGAGTTGTTGAGTCTGTGCTCTTGTCTTCTTGTCTCTTCATTGAATAAGCTATCCTTGATAACTTCTAAAGATAACTTTCCTCCTGGAGCAGAATTATTTAGAGAGACAACAAGTGTTTCCCAACTATCAGGTAACGAACTCAGTAACAGTAATGCTTGGATCTCATCATCAAACATGATCTTTACTGAGGTCAACTTGTTAATCAATTCCTGAAAGCTACCCAGATGTTCTGCAACAGAATGACCATCTTTATACTTCAGGTTGACAAGTTTCTTCATCAATAATACCTTATTCTGCGGTGATTTGCGCTCATACATCTCTTGTAATTTTTTCCAGATTTGATCAGGTTCATCAATATTTGCAATATGATGAAACACCTTATCGTCGACCCACTGTCGGATTTGTGCAACTGTCTTGATTTTTAATCTCCTCCACTTTGTATCATCGATGTCCTTGGGTTTTGCAGCATCACCTTCGATTGGATCATAAAGGTCTCTGCAATTCAGATAATCTCTCATCCGAGATTTCCAAATAGAATAATTTGGTCATGTCAGTACAGACATTCGGCTGGGGGCATTATTATTGTCCTCCATTAAATTTATGTAGTTTGATAATCTGGGCCCTGATACCACTGTTGGGAAAAGGCTGAACAATATTTGCGGAATTATCTTCTTTCCCTTAATGCATAAATTTAAATGTGGTGATGATAATAATAAAGAGAATTAAATCAGACCAGAGGCACACAAGATTTACGTGGAAAATCTCTCAAAATGAGAGGAAAAAACCACGGGAGCGAGCAGCAAATCTTCCACTATGAAAAGTAGGATACAAAGTTTCTACTCTGATCTCAGCAGAGGAATACAAAAATAAAAGCCAAGAAATAATCTTGGATCTCGCAGAATAATCTCTCCGAAAACTGGGATAAAAGTCAGAAGAATCTCACTAAAATATCTGAAAAAACTGTAGAAAATTTGTGCCTAAAGTTTTGTTGAAAAACGGATCAGAACTCGTCTTCAAACGAAACTCGAAAAATCTCTTCTCTCCCCTCAATTCTCTCTCTCCTCCTCGGCGGACGTGCGCAACATACAACTTTTTTTTTCTTTCTTGCGCAACACATCTCACGGCTTCAATCTCCCTTTATAGCTTCTCACGGCACTTTGTTTCTTTTTTTTAATTTCTTTTGTTTGTCATGTGGGCCCCGCATATATTAATAAAGGTCCAACACTAATATATATTTTAAACAATATATATTTAAAATATATCAAAATAAAATAAAATTGGTATACTGAAGTAAGTTTTATGAGACTAATTTTCAATATTGCGTGAAATTGTGTTTTTTTCAGGTTACCTTTTGCATAAAAGAATTGACATGTAGTAATGAGTATTCAATAAATTCTAAGCGTCGGGTATGCAATCGGTATGATTACAGGAAACTGATTCGAAATATCAATGCCTATTATGAGATGTGACGATTGGAAAGTTTAATTTTGGAATTATCGTACAGTTAAATCAAACAATTATTAATGAAGACATTTTTATCTAAATTTAAATTCTTATGTTTTCTATATTTTCAAACTGTTGGAGTGAGGAAAAATCGGATTTCTTTGTTATTGATATTACTTATATAATAATAGGACGTTATATAGTTTCCTCGATTAACAGTATATAAAGAATTAATTAGAAAGCTGAAGAAGACGTGACTTCTGAAATTGATAGTAAATTATGTCTTATTGCAATATTTATGAGGACTTTTTGCAATAATATTAATATTCATTTTCTCAGCACAATCTTCCAATTTCATTTAGTAAGAAAATCATCACCAATCTTTTACTATTTTGCAGATTTAAAGGCTACCGTGTTTAACATGTAAATCATATTTTCTTTTATCCATGTTAGACTAAAAGAAACTAAAACACAAGATAGATGATAAAAATTAACAAGTAAAAAAGAACTTACGAGATGGGGATCTTTATGAGCTAAAAATGTTTCAGGTTTAATTCTTATTAGCAAGAATTATACAAAATTTTTAAGAACTAACTTGCTCGCTTGTTATTATGCATTCTTTCTCTCTCTCGTATATTTTTTCTACTACAAAGAACTTTCTCTCTCATACATTGATACAAGTACATGCCTCGCTTTCCTGGAGTCCATGTTATGTATAGATCTCATGAACTTGCCCATAGTAGGCCCATGTTATGCATTCATTTGACGTACTAAATACTCGAGAAAGAAGAGCGCACCACTAATCATTGCTGCTCCTGTTGCTGCAACATTGAACTCATCAAGAACAAGGCCCACAGACTGGATTTTGATCCATCTTTTTAGTAGCAAGAGAAGAGTACCCAATGGGCCTGATCCTATCTACAATAGGTACAACTTACAATTACTACATTCTACTTGTGTGCTATATATTATTCATCTTTAGGCCATCCAAGTATGGTATGAGAAATGTCATTTCTTTTGTTTTAATTTTTTTTCCAATTGTGATTGATGATGACACTGTTAACTTAGCAATCAATTGCATTGATAATATTGTAATGTCTCGAGAAATATACCCTCAACTCTTACATAAGATTTTTTTTCGAGACATTATGAGCATACATCTTTGACTTTACTTTATATTATAATACATAATGCGAAAATTACTACTTTAAAAATAGAATATTCAAATTAAATAAAATATTTTTTTTACATTGTTCAATAAAGTCTAATATGTAAAAGGTAATATATATGTTATAGGGGAAATCATATATTAAGATAAGATTAGAAAAACAACATAAACAATAGGTTCACTTTACTTAATTTTATTTTTTTTCCTTCTTACCTTATCATTTCAATAATTTATCATTCTTTGGTTCGATCATTATCTTTGGTCCATCACTAATAAGAATCTCAAATTGCAATTGTCATCATGATGCCTATAATCTTTTATGGATAGGTTCAAATCAGTGAATATCTTATTGTGAACCACCTCATTATTTTCTTTTGATATTTTTTATTATTTAAACAATACAACCGTTAGTGAGTCTTTATCGATTATGAAAGTCGTTGACTTTAATCCCAACACTTTTAAGGCTAGCTAGGCCTTGGGGTCCCACATCTAACCCAATAAACTCGATTCCCTAAGGAATCCTTCACCCTCGAAGGAATGGATCTTGATTCTCAAAAGAACCCTTCGCTCCCAAAGGAACAAATATTACGTCGAAAATCAACTCATACCCTTCAGATATAAATTCAATCACATGCAATATTCATTTTAGACCTAATCAAACTCTAGGTTATGACTCATACATACATCATTAATTCATGCAGCATAATCAATTCAATAAAATTATAATTGATAGTAATTTGGGTTCATTTATCGTCGAAACACTATCTTTGTCAGCTGTGAACACGACCCACTTTCCCGGATAAGCTAACACGACCCGCGTCGTCAGAAGAAAAGGTATGTTTTCCTTATGTTACATGTATGCGGCCATGACACATCCTATGTTATGTATGGGGCAGTTGACTTGAGGAACTCGGTCTGCGTCAGATGACGCAACCGATGCAACATCAATCAAAGCACAATCCACGTCAAGGTGACGCGGCCCGTGTTTGTTGTATACAGTCCGATCACACAACACATGTCCGAGAAGAGCGCGGTCCATGTGAGGTTTCGGGTTCAAGTCAGTGTCATCATGCACCAAGGAACATAGTCAGTGTTGTAGGTGACATGGGTCGTTTCCCTTGATCCTGATGTTGTGTGAGGAGACGGGGCTTTTTGCATGCCGAACGCGATCGTGTTCGACATTCGTTTCTTGTTCATGCTTCATACAAATATAGAATACCCTAAGGTTGATCCTCATTAAGTACATACTTTATTTTCATTGTCTGGTTTTTGTTCTCCGAGTTTGTCTTCCCGTAGCAGATCCTCTGCCACGAGAGAGAGAGAGAGAGAGAGAGAGAGAGAGAGAGAGAGAGAGAGAGAGAGTCTGCTAGTGCTTGGACTAAGGAGAGATAATGAGGTCTCCCTCCTCTAACCTCCTTTTATAGAAATTTTTAAGACTTACTCCAAGTCTGAATCAACTTAAACCCTTATCTTATCTCGAATAGGCTTAGATTAATATTTTATCTTATTTTATTTCATGATTATAAAACATTTTTCTTTACACTTTATTTCGGATCGGTTCTGTGAGACAACACGACCTGTGTCAGTTTCAAACACTTCCCGTTTTGGGTGCTGCAATCAACATCCTACTCGAGCATGATTTCATCTATCATTGTTTGAGGTGATACGACCAATGTCCATCTCGGACATGATTGTTGTCTGTATCACAAGAAGGTGAAGGACGACTCCACCATCTTTATGCTCTTGTATGTTAATGATATGCTTATTTTGTCAAGTACATGTCAATTTTTTAAGATTTGAAGAACTTAATTTAGAATCTCACATGAAGGATTTGGGTGCAACTTAAATTTTTTTGGAGATGGAGACAGTCAAAGATCACATACAGGGTAAACTCTTCTTATATCAGAAAATTTATATTCAGAAGATTTTATCTAGATTTGGTATGATTTCGACAAAATTCTTCAGCACTCCGTCAGCTTCACATGTGCACCTTTCCATAGGTTTCGCACCATAATCTGATGCAGAGAAGGAGTACATGCCACATGTTCCTTGCAATTGAAAACTTAATGTATGTTATGATGTGAACGAAACTTGACATTGCACATGCAATTATCGTTGTTAGTAGGTACATGAGCAATCTATGAAAGAACATTGACAAGCAATGAAGCATATAAATTCAATATATAAGAAGAACATCTGATCCTATCTGCAATAGGTACAACTTACAATTATTACATTCTACCATATCGATGTTTGCTTCAACTTGTGTGCCATATATTATTCATCTTTAGGCCATCCAAGTATGGTATGAGAAATGCCATTTCTTTTGTTCAGTAGTTAAATTTTTTCAGTTGCGATTGATGATGACACTGTTAACTTAGCAATCAATTGCGTTGATAATACTGCAATGCCTTGAGAAACATACCCTCAACTCTTACATAATATTCTTTTCGAGACGTTACGAACATAATCTTTGACTTTACTTTACATCATAATACATAATGCGAAAACTACTACTTTAAAAATAGAATATTCAAAGTAAATAAAATATTTTTTACATTGTTCAATAAAGTCTAATATATAAAAGGTAATATATATGTTATAGGGTAAATCATATATTAAGATAATATCAGAAAAATAATTTACATAAACAATAACTTCGTTTTACTTAACTTTACTTTTTTGCCTTCTTATCTTATCATTTCAATAACTTATCATCCTTTGATTCGATCATTATCTTTGGTCCATCACTGACAAGAATCTCAAATTGAAATTGTCATCATGATGCCCATAATCTTTTATGGATAGGTTCAAATCAGTGAATATCTTATTGTGAACCACCTCATTATTTTCTTTTCAACATATTTTTCATTATTTAAACAATACAATCATTAGTGAGTCTTTATTAATTATGAAAGTCATTGGCTTTAATCCTAACACCTTTAAGGCTAGCTAGGTCTTGGGGTCCCACATCTAACCCAATAAACTCAATTCCCTAAGGAATCCTTCGCCTCCGAAGGAACGGATCTTGATTCTCAAAAGAACCCTTCGCTCCCAAAGGAACATATATTACGTCGAAAACCAACTCATACCCTTCATATATAAATTCAATCACATGCCATATTCATTTTAGCCCTAATCAAATTCTAGGTTAGGACCCATACATACATCATTAATTCATGCAAATAATTAATTTAATAAAATTATAATTGATAATAATTTGGGTCCATCTATTGTTGAAACACAATCTGTGTTAGCTACGAACACGACCCATTTTCCCGAATTAGCTAACACGACCCACGTAGTCAGAAGAAAAGGTATGTTTTCCTTATGTTTCATGTATATGGCTATGACACGTCCTATGTCATGTGTGGGGCAGTTGACTCGAGGGACTCGATCCGTGCCGGATGACACAACCGATGCAACATCAGTCAGAGCAGAATCTACGTCAAGGTAATGCAGCCCACATTTGTTATATACAATCCGATCACACAACACATGTCCGAGAAGTGCACAATCCATGTTAGGTTTCAGGTTCAAGTCAATGTCATCATGCACCAAGGAACACTGCCCGTGTTGTAAGCAACATGGGTCATTTCCCTTGATCATGATGCTGTATGAGGAGATGGGGCCATTTGCATGCCGAACGCGATCGTGTTCGACGTTCGTTTCTTGTTCATGCATCATACACATATAGAATACCCTAAGGTCGATCCTCCTTAAGTACATACTTTATTTTCATTGGTTGATTTTTGTTCTCCGTGTTTGTCTTCCCTTTGCAGATCCTCTACCACCATGAGAGAGAGAGAGAGAGAGAGAGAGAGAGAGAGAGAGAGAGAGAGAGAG
>LTAE01005066.1:0-20476 GCA_001647135.1 Pontederia paniculata | reverse complement strand
ATACCACGCGATGAGTACTGTCTAGAGATCCATGACCAACCATCTCCCCTAGAACGGTCTGGGCGGTGTCTCGAGATACGACCCAAAAGTAGTAGCAACTCCTCAAACCTACGATCTGATAGACCTCGTCTGAACAACGGGGTCCATGTGCCATCACCAGAGTCGCCCATAGGTGACCAGTAATCTGAGACTGATGCATATCGATTCGTCGCAAGTGCTGCCAGTCTAGGAAAGGCCGTGGCCAATGTGTCTCCAGGTAACCAATCATGATCCCAGAATCTAAACTCCGTCCCGGATCCGAGGGACGCATAGAAGTGAGGCCTCATCATGGGGATGATCGCAGCAACTCCATGCCAAAAGGGTGAGGAGCCCTTGATAAGTGTCGGCCGAGACTCCCATGACATATCCCTGCCATAGCATGCAAAAAATACTGTACTCCATAGGTCACCACCGGTGCCCATAATCCGGCTGACCCAACGTGCAAGCAAAGCGCAGTTGGTCCGACGGAGATCCCGGATCCCTAATCCTCCATGAGAAACTGGGCGACATACCTCCCTCCAAGCTACTAAGTGTACGGAGGCTCTCTCTGTGCTGCAGCCACACCACAGAAATCTGCTCCGTAGAGAATCGATGCGTCTCTCCACCAGTGCTGGCATCTGAAGCTAACCCTGAACATGCCAGTATGACATATAAATGTCAACTTATTGTTGTAACTGAGCATGCGACGTGTTGCAATTTATTTCTCCATTTCTAGTTAGAATTAGATGCCCCATGACAACTAATGTTTAAATAATTGCTCTGTGCTAAGATTCACTGCTTTGAGTTCTGTCTTTGAGTCAATCACTTAAATCATTCTTAATAATTAAGTTTCGTGAAAGTAAACCAAAATTGTGAATGCTATAAGCTGGATTCATAATGACATTGGTCAACTACTTCTTTGATGCATGAAACCATTTTTCTCTCTAAAAAAAATGATTCACATTTGTGTTCTTCGGTAGTCACTGGTTGTATCGCTGCAATTCATGATAAAACTAATTGTCCATGTAGCACTTCATCAATGAAGCTGCTAAATTTGATTACAAGTTTTTCTAGAGTACATGATAAGACTTCTGAACCAAGGCAAGCATTTTACTTTGATATCTCTCAAGAAGAAGAATTTACTTTGATAAAATTGGTTCCTAGATAAGAAATTAAATATTCACCAAATGTAAGAACCTGCCAGGTGCTTGACTTTGGCTCATAATTTTTGAATGGTGTCCACATCTGTTTGAGGAAAATATCTACTTATCTTAGCACAGCCCTTGAGATGTTTGAGCATACTTGACAGTATTAAAGATTATGTACTGATCATGAATTCTTCTGCATGTTTCTCTGAAACAAGAGTGATTCATTTCCATTTGGTACTTATGTTTGTAAAATTGTAAAGGAAGACTCATTTAAAAAAAAAATAATAGAAAAGTGGAAATTTTAATTAAACCTTTGCAGGCTTTAGCTGGGGCCTCTTTATTGGATTTTGAACAAATTTATTTGAAATTTTATTTGCATCTCAATCTCAATGAGATCTGAAAATTTCTAGTCATAAGTTCCCATCATGAGTTCAGGTTTTTGTATCTAGTTTGGCTGCCACTAAAAAATTATAAGGACATTTAATTGTGTAAGTAGTATTTAGCCTTTATTTCTGTTAATAATAAAAATGCATATTCCCCTTCCAAAAAGGGCACAATCAAATAGTGTTCAAAACTCAAATAACTGCAATTTTGAAAATATATAGCAATGTGGAATGAAACATGCATTTCATTTTATTTTTTGCTTAAGTTCGTATATATATAAAGCTATCTAATATAACCATATAACTTATGATGTATATATTTTGCAGTTGTAAATCTTGTGGCCAGCTTTCTGTTCGTTGTCCAGGTCATTGTGGTCACATTGACCTAGCAAAACCACTTTACAATCCTCTGTTGTTCAGAAGTCTTCAAAATCTTCTACAACTAACCTGCTTCTTTTGCCATAAATTTAAGTTGAATGAGGATAAGGTGATACACATTATTTTTATTATTTACTTCATTCCTTGTGTTCATTTTATCTTCATTAGCTGTTGCCCTTCAATTTGTTGGCATTTATCACTGTTACTTCATTTCCAAATTGTTTTCAGGTCAAAAAGTATGTTCATCAGTTGGGTCTCATAATAAAGGGTGATGTTGTTGGGGCAAGAAGTTTGGAAGATTGCCCATCATCTGAGCTAGATTTTCCAGAAGAAGACAGTGCAGAATCTTCTGCTTTCCTTTCAAATAAATCAATAACAGGCGACTCAAATTTGAAGCACAACCCATGGACCTCATTCCAGTATGCTGAAGTTCTTCACGTTCTCTCTAAATTTATGGGAGAAAAACGTAAGAAATGTGACAATTGTGGTAGGAAAAACCCAGCAATTACTAGCCCTACATTTGGTTTCTTGAACAAGGTAATTCTTTTCTGTCTTCTTTCTTTTTTCATTTATGGGAGTGCAAAATTTAATATTTCATATGGCATTCTATATGATAATAACTTTATCTTATAAATCCATCTTCAGTAAACTAACAGTGAGACAAAGGTTAACATCTGTAGAAATCCAGGCAGTGACTCTTCCAACTTGCAGTACATTAGTCCTAATAATTAATGAGATATTAGTTGGCTATATTTTTGGAGTTATACAAATATCTTAGAAATGTGATGATGCTGAAATCTGCGGACATAGAGAGGATAATCATGATATTCGTTAATAACTACATGAAGATTTGCTTACTTCCTTCTGACAACGAGTTTCCGTTTGAAAGAAAATGTCATTTCTGTCAATTCAGAAGCATTTCAAATTGAACAGGTTACCATGATTGGGATACCACATAACTGTCTTCTTTCTGGTGTCATTCATAGCAGTCCAACATTTACTATTTCCTATGGCATTGTATATGATAATAAGTTTTATCTTATAAATCCATCTTCAGTAAATAAGACAGTGAGACAAAGGATAACATCTGTAGAAATCTAGGTAGTGTCTCTTCCAACTTACAGTACATCAGCCCTAATAATATTGAGATATTAGTTGGCTATTTTTTGGAGTTATACAAATATTTTAGAAACGTGATGATGTTGAAATCTACGGACATAGAGAATGCTTTTGATATACATTAGTAATTAAATGAAAATTTGCTTACTTTTTCACCCAGTGAGTTTCTGTATGGAAGAAGATGCTTTTTCTGTCAATTCAGAAGCATTTCAAATTGAACAGGTTACCATGATTGGGATACCACATAACTGGATGCATCTTGATATCTGTAAAACAGAAATCTTTACTTTTTTTTTTTGAGAGAGGAACTTTTACATGTTTTTATGAAGAAGCTGAATAAATATCTTCAAGAGGTGTGAATGACCAAGTATTTTCTCTTAGTTCGTTTTTTACCTTTTTGGGGGTCTGCTTGAATTGATATGTATGAATTTACATGTGCGACCAAAACTGTACAGTGGTATCAGAAAAAAAGTTGTCTCACAAGTTCTTTCCTCATTCCTGAAATGAATAAGTGGAAAGTCTGTTATATTTTTTATGTGATTAATATTTATTTGATGAAGCTGCTTTTAGGAAACAAGTGCTTCTGATGTGAGGTCCAACGTTATACTAGAGCATAATCTGGTTCTGTCATCGGGTGAGTCAAAAGATGCTGAAACAGATTTGAAGGGCGATAGTGGTTCACAAATTGATGAAGAACTCCCTTTGCCTACACAAGCAGCAAAAGGAAACAGTCTTAGTGAGTTACCTCCTGAACTAATCAAGCAGCTGTCATCCTCTGGACAGAAGAATATATTACCTACGGAGGTCCGATTTATACGTGTATCAATTATATAATCTTAATCAATTCCCTCTCTTTTTGATGTTTGCTTTGACTTTTATAATGATTGTATTATTAATTTATGTACTGAAATTTTCAGGTGGAGCTAATTCTGAAGGATTTGTGGAAAAATAATACCCAAATATGCAATCTTATGTGTGATATTCAACATCAGAGTTTAAGTATGTCTCCAAAGAATAAAGGGTATTCTATGTTTTTTCTGAAGGCCCTTCTTGTTCCAGCAAACAGATTGCGTCCTCCTGCTGGTACTGGAGGGAATGAGGTGAGTGTGATTGATGCCAAAGTCTTGTTGTGCAAACATTTGTACTTATTAAAATTAGTATTATTTCTTTTTCAAAAAAAAAAAGTATTATTTCCATATTTTAGCTCTGACTATTTTCCTGTTACCTTAGTTGATGGTTGTTAATATAGTCTTTGAAGAAAGCTTGATGCCTAGTTTTGGACTGAACAAAATGGTTGCCCTTTACATCTATCATGTTTCCTTTATGTGAATGATGTACTAGGACGTGTTTATTGGATCTGAAGTTGAATAAATCACCTGTGCTTCTCTTCTTGTTATATGCTAAGATTAGTTACTCTTTTTCTCAAAGTAAATCGAGGGTTCTCCATGAAGAAAGAAGAAAATTCTGGTTTAAAATTCCATGTCAATCACTATGTTATGAGTGGCTAACATGGTATTGTTGCTGTATAGTTGGGATATGTTTATTCCTCGCATCAGATTTTGCCTATTAGCACAGTTCAGGGTGGCTTTGTCACTCTCACCTGCATTATTGGAATTGTATCAGCAAACATCAGTTCTGTTTGATCCTTGATAACTAGTAGTTCACCGTTTAAGTCAACTCCACATTGCCTCTGAAAAATCACTCCGCACTTCCCTCAGAAAAAAACTGCACTGGGCATTTATTTATTGGCTAGATTTCAGGAAATGTTTCAGTAACAAGACAAATTGAAGTTACTCTTTTTGTACATCTAGATTATAACACCATGCATATATATGATTTTAAAAAAAAAGTTCCATGTGTCTGTTTTCTTGTTCCATTATTTCTTGTTGTGAAAACATACTTTCATTTGTTGTTGTCTTTCTTTTCAACACATTGCCGAACTAACTTGATTATCCAAGAACTTTCCTGGTAATATTTGGTATAGCATCATTATCTGCAGGTTGTACATTTTCAGATGTGTTAACAAGCTCTAGCATTTCGTCCTTTTTTCTTAGGTTTTGCTTTTCACTTGGTATTTAACTTTTTCTTGTATTTGGCAATGATTAGGTCTTGGAACACCCACAAAATATCTTGCTAAGTAAGGTTCAAGAAGCAAATATTGCATTACGGAGTGCAGTTTCTACAAATCCCGATAATCCTGAGATTTTAAGGCGGTGGATGGATTTGCAGAAGAATGTTAATGTGTTATTTGATAGTAGTAAGGGATTTGGTACGTCTACATACTTGTATTTATTATATTAACTATGTTTATCGACAATTGGATTCTTTTTTCGTCGAATGAATTGTTAGAGGTATACATAACATATAACTTTGTGCTTTTTTTCCATTAGAGGTAGTATTCTACTTTCAATATCTTTGTCTAGCTTATTTCTTTATCTTCTGTTAATGTTTGTCCATTTCTCCTTGAGCAACTCCCTTTTTTATCTTTTGGAAGATATTCTGGTATGCAATGCAAGCAAACATATTTTTGTTTGTTTCTTTTTACGACAGAAAATGCTTCTCTGCATGAGAAGTCGAGTCCGGAAACATTGGCACAAATGTTTTTCAGTGAAAAGTTTTAGCACTAATATGAATTGGACAAAAGCCCTCATTCCACTTGGATATGTCATGATAAAATAAAAAAAAATCCTGGTAACATGCGTCACTCTTTGTCCCTGATTAATCTCCTACACATTAGACTCGATAGTTGACCATCTATTGTTATATACATTTCAGAATTTCCTGTACCATTTCAATTGGGTCGTCATCAACTGCACATGCTCTTTTACAGCTAGAATTACAGATTTTTCTAGAAAAGTAACTAGGTTTGCTGATTTTGTTTCTGTAAGCAGCTTCTTGTGTTTTCTGCTTATGTATGATTGGATGATGTTATCCGTCTCCCAATAACAGTTAAAAGTTTCAAGCATTTCTTATCATCCATATGGTGATTTTTCATCTTTGCAGTTAAAAGTGAGAAGGAAGCTAATGGTATACGTCAGATGCTGGAGAAGAAATCTGGTATCCTAAGACAAAAAATGATGGGGAAAAGGGTGAACTTTGCATGTCGTTCTGTTATATCTCCTGATCCCTATTTGGCTGTCAATGAAATAGGAATTCCTCCTTATTTTGCTTTGAGGTTGTCATATCCAGAGGTATATTTCTCAGATAATTTCTCCATTGAACTTTTTCATCATTCTTGCTTATATCATCACACATTTTAAACTTGAAAAGAGTGATTAAGATTTTGCAGGTCGCAAAACATAGACAAACACATGCATCATCTAAGAAATATTTTCACTTCGGTTGTATTTATGATCTTCGATATAAAGTAGAACTAAAATGGAGAGGATCACAGACATAATATAATGCATGCTATTATTTCATTGTGCATTAGCTATAGTTTCTTAGTTTGTTTGTTTTGCATTGTGGTCAAACTGAGCCTACCTTGATGGCTTGGTTGAAGGGTATTTAGATAGTTAGAAGAAAATATGGCATAAGGTGTCAATGACTATAGGTGGTTCTTTGATGTTACATTTTCTTTTTGTTTAATTTTCTTCTCAGTTTCTTTCATAGTAGTGAAAATTAATAATATTATCCTTTCAAAAATTTGTAATGATATTCTGCAGAGAGTGACACCATGGAATGTAACAAAACTGCGCCATGCAGTTATCAATGGTGCTGATATTCATCCAGGCGCGACACATTACAAGGACAAAGATAGAATGTGTAAGTTGCAAGTAAGCAAAAATATGCGAACTTCAATTTCAAGAAGGTTGCCCACATCAAGAGGTCTTAACCAACAGGGAAAGGGCCCAGAACCTGAGTTTGAAGGCAAGGTTGTTTATCGTCATCTGCAAGATGGGGATATTGTGCTCGTAAATCGTCAGGTATGGGCATTTCATGGATCTAGATAGCCTGCCTTTGTTTTATTCCTTTTACTGTTCTCCAATTTTGGACATGAAAATCATGTCCTGGTACTACCAAAAACAAGAAAAATGATGTCATTGGCTCTGGATAACAATACGACGTTTTTTTCGTGTTGTGATTTTTTAATTTCTAGTTGATTTCTTTCATTTAATAATCCATTTGCCCATTCTGTGTTTATTTCCATATAAATATGTCGGAGTTGAAAGTTCAAACAACTAATCAGGAAGGACGTAGTTGATTGTCCATCTATGTTTTGTGTCTGTCTCAGACCTGAGTGATGAAACAGAATAGAAATTTTGTGTGTTTTGCTGGTGTTCTTGTGGTTGGATGCTAAGAAATCGGTCTCCCTGAAGATTAGAAGAAAGAGATATGAGAACATAATATAGTTTAGCAGGTAAAAATTCCTTGTAAATAATTTGAAGTTTTGAGCTACTGTCGAGTATGTTGTAGCTTCTGTGTTTGAATAAATGTCGGGCGTAGTCAAACTTAGAGAATATTAGAAAACCATCAAATCCGGAGAACTGTTTTTTTCCCTTGCTGTTTTCTTTAATGGTAGCATAAAGATGTAGTTCCATCATCGATATTACATGTTAAGTTACAGTGATTGCTTAAAGAAAAAAAAAGAAGTAAGAAGCAAAATGGAGGAGAAAAGCCAGAAGATGTTCAGTTTTCCTAAAAATGTTTGCTTTACCAGAAATCAAAGGATGTAAGACATATAGCGAAGAAAAGTTCAGATACCCTACAAAAAGGAATGTTCTGAAAATAATCATTGAGGTAAACTTGGGAAATAGGATGTGATAGTGGTTCAGGATTGAAATTTACATCAGGAAATGAATGAGTTGAACATATTAATACTATTTGGGTTCCATTTAAGAACAAATTCTTATTGTATATTGTAGAAACTAGGTCTTCTGAGTTAAGGATGTCATACTCTAAGACCAGAGAAATCTCCTAAAAAAACATTTTCAAAATCACTTGATATTCTTAAATAGTAAGAAGTGCTGGCAAGTGTGACACTGCAAAACTTGGCAATTTGTTCTAAAAATAATAAGAAAACTATAAATCATATTCCCATTTTGATAGTTCAAATATTTGGTTTGGTTGCATTGTGCTGTGATTTAAAATGATGTTTTTTTTCTGAGAGGGGATTTAAAATGATGTTCTAGTAGTCAGAGAACCTCTTTTATATCTCAGGTTCTTATTCTACTTTTATTGACAGCCAACCCTGCACAAAGCTAGCATGATGGCACATGTTGTTCGTGTTCTGAAAGGGGAAAAGACAATTCGAATGCACTATGCAAATTGCAGGTAGTACAAAGTGTTTGTTTTTATCTAGTTCTTCAGGTTTAGTGTGTGCATTTGCTGAAGTTATGCTTATGTAGCACTTACAATGCTGATTTTGATGGAGATGAAATGAATGTACACCTGCCCCAAGATGAAATTTCCCGTTCTGAAGCAATTAACATTGTTAATGCCAATAAACAGTATATTGTTCCAACTAATGGAGAACCGATCAGGGGGCTGATTCAGGTCAGACTATTTATCTGTCAATTCAATCTGCATTCAATGTACTCAATTTTTGCTCACCCCAAAAAGATATTCTGAATTTGTATGTCTAAGATCTTCTGCTGGCATTTAAGGTCTTTCTGTTATGTTCTTTCAGGATCATATTGTAAGTGCTGTACTCCTGACAAAGCCCGACACATTTTTCACTCGTGAAGAATACTTTCAGCTTTTACAGGTTTCTTGTGTGCCTGTGTCTGCTCCCAATTTCCATGTTATGAAATCAGGGCATAAGATTTCACCAACAAATTCTGGTGGTGAGATACAGCCGGTTGATCCTGCTATCTTGAAGCCAATACCTCTATGGACAGGAAAACAGGTGAATATTTGAAAGCTTACATGCATGTTCAGATAAATTTTGCATAGTACTTTATTTAGTCTGTCAAAGCATCCTAGAACAGTTTCTTTGATGCCATTTATTTTACAGAACTAGTGAATCTTTGTAAACAGATGCATCTTAGAAACGACCCATTCATTCATGCATTTATCTTGTTCATATGCATCATTGACATATTGCTTCTGTAGGTGATAACTGCAATCCTGAATTATGTTACAAAAGGTCGGCTACCATTTACTATTAAAAGTGATGGAAGAATACAAAAGGAGTATCTTAAGCAAAAGAAAAAGAATCTTGTGCGTATCTATGACAATGAGCTCATAGATGGAATAATCGACAAGGCTCAATTTGGATCATATGGCTTAGTTCATGCAGTTCAGGAACTCTATGGGGCTGATACTGCTGGAGTTTTGCTTTCCATATTTAGTCGTTTGTTTACTTCTTTTCTTCAGGTTATGTTATAATTTCTTTTTACAACTACATTTCTTGTCATTCTAGTTGGCTTAAACTTTAATAAATAGAAAATTGATTAGTTGAGATTTCAGATGCATGGCTTTACTTGTGGAATAGATGATCTTTTACTTGTTCAAACTGCGGACCGAGAGCGGAAGAAGATATTGGGAAAAGGTGAAGCTTATAGTAAAGATGTCCATGTTCGTTTCTCTGGAAGCAAGGACGGTGAGAAAGGTCTGTTTTAAATTCAGTCCTAGAAAATCAACATGCTTCTTAGAATGACTGTTTTGTAATTCTATGTCTTGCCCTTCTTCGTTAGAAATAGCATTCATGTTTCTCTTTATTTTCTTTCGGTAATTCATGTTTCTGTTCGTTTGAATTGTTCTATTTTCCACTTTTCCTACTGTTGCTGATTTCTCTGAATGGTGTGCTTCTGATGAAACTTTAGTCATTTGCATTGACCGGCAATATTCTATTCTAGGCTAAAGGTCCAAAAAATTGAGAGTTAATTTAAGTTGAGACTTTTAGATCTTTGACCCTGAGGCTATTAAGGTTGTGCATTCTGACATTGTTTGTGATGGCTACATTTAGCGGCCATATAAGCATAGTCAATTTTATATAAGGTTTGGTCATAAATCTAGAGTTTGACTCTTTTGATGTTATGGAACTGACAACCTTTCCACATACATAATTCTTTATTTCCTAATGAAAGCTTGTTTGTTCTTTCTCCTTTGGATATCTACGTTAAGTTTCGTTTTGAAGACTTATTCCTGTACTGTTAAATTTCCTTTATTATTCAGTATAATCTTTCTGAAAAAGAAATATCCAACATTTTGTTTCAGATCGCAACATGTTTGTCTGTGGACATAATAACTTTTTGCCAGCTTCTCTCTAGGGTAGTCAATGTTCCTTTACATTTTTCAAATTGGCACATCTTATTTATAGGTCCAATGGAATTGCAAAGGGAAATTGAGAAAGTTATACGTAGTAATGGTGAAGCTGCAACCATTCGCTTGGACAGGATGATGTCCAGTTCTATGAATACTCTAACGTCTGAGGTCAACCAATGCTTGTTTCCTTATGGACTGATGAAGCCCTTTCCAAAAAATTGCCTCTCTCTGATGACTACTACTGGCGCTAAAGGTGGATTGGTATGTTCTTTTCTGTTATTCTATAACTCTTATATCTGGATTTTTGTTTCCTATGCATTCTTTTCCACATTAGAGAATCTTTTTAGTAATCCCAACTGCGCCTGCACAATTTCTTTTTTGAGAAAGTTCCCTCTGCATACTTAGTATGGAAAAAAACAAGTCCTCATCTTGTAGTGGCTATTTCTCAGAGGAAAATCTATCTTTCTCGCCGGCATCCAATTAAAAGGATGACTGAAAAGTATTTATCTTTCTAGAAAAGTTCTCCTAATGAAATATTGCTGGACTAGATTATGGATGGTTTGGTTTCCTATTGCATGTGTCTCAGCTACTGAATTTCATAGCTGTACACCCTTGCTACAGTGCACACAATCACCTAGGTCTCCACTTTGGCTATGTGAAGCTTCGAATTGCAGGCCTTTGTATGAAGTGAACTAACAAGACAAAAATACAAACACAGGAAAATAACCTTCTTGATATTCAAGTGGAGCCACTTGTGATGTTAGCTCTCCACCTGATCCTACGTGCATCCCCACCCTCTAACAATAGATCTGGTGGATTGGCAAGGGACCAAATTGGAGAATTACGTTTATTCTTATCTAACATGTTTCTATGTTTTGTCCTCAAGTAACACATGCATCCAAGATGTTTCACAGGTGATGTGTTTCTATGTTTTGTCCTCAAGGAACACAAGGATGCATAGGTTTCACAAGTGATGTGGTCATTTAAATAAAGGAAAAAAATCTAGAGTTGGAAAAGAGAGAAGCATCGAGCTTGTTTTCTGAATTTTTTCTAAGCTTTTATCCTGGATAATCAATCTTCTGACTGCAATGCTAAGGATCTTGGAATTCCATTCCACAACTAAGTTTTTGGACTTTAGACTTTTGAGTTTTTGCTGGAAAAGATAGAGGGTTTATGGAATGGTGGGTGTCAAGAATATAAATATAAAGATGATGCTCTTCCTAATGGATTAAACTTTTAGGACAATTGGCAACTCAGCTAATTTAACACGGTATGAAACAAAGTTTAGAAATTCTAAGTTCAAACTCCAACGAAACTCTTATTAAAAATTAATTTTCTCCCTCAGTGGTCCATGTGGTGGTTGAGTTAGACCAAAGTTATTAGCAACCTACATGTGAGGGGGAGTGTTAATAACATAAATATAACGTGATGCTCTTCTTAATGGTTTAAGCTTTTGTGATAGTTGGTGGTTCATCTAATTTAATAGTGGGCACACGGTAGCATAAGCACAAATCAACATACATCAGACTATGAAAGAAACTATGGATCAATACTATCCATTAGTTTCTTGGACCTGGCTAAGAAGAATTGAACTGCTCCTAAAAAAAAGAAGTGAATTGGCAGGGTTATATCAAACTGAAGACTGATTAGTTCATTTCGAAATTCCATTTCTGAATCCAGTTTTCTCTTCCTCCCATTTTCTTTTCTTATTCTGTTAATTAGTGGGGCTCTCCCAGAAACATGAGAGGGTAGAAAGACATAAAATGTTTTTCTCCCTCCTACCTACCTCTCTTTGTTCCCCTTGTTTGTGAAATGGAAAAAGTGTGGATGTTTTGGATGAATGAGGGGAATGCATGCGATCATCAATCTTCCTCTTCTATGATATGATTGTGTATGCCTTTTGCAACAGCATCAACTTCGATGATCACTACCAGAGCCACAGATGGCTTATCCCTTTTTATATTTGTGTTCCGTTCCATGTGGTAATTGCCTTTTTTTGGGCTAGAAAGCTAGAAAGGGCGAAACCAGCCTCATAAATTTTTTTCTCCATCCTGAATCTTCTTTTTTCTCTATTTAGGGATGTGTTTCATATAGTTTCATATCAAACTGGATGACTGGTGGTATTCTCCATACAGCTGGTATTAAATACTTGTTTTGGATAACAATCAATTTGATTTAAATATCACAGATATGCAAGGATCTCTTTCCAAAGAAAAAAATCAAGGGTATACAATTTTTTGTTACAAAAAGAAATGAAATACAAATCAACATGTTCATGTTATTTTCCTTAAAAAATAGTTGGAGATGTAATGGTAGGAAATTATTCTTGAGAAATTATCAACTGATTCTCTTGGCTTGACTGTTTTGTTTGCCAGGTCAATATGACTCAGATATCTTCTATGCTAGGACAACAAGAATTGGAAGGCAAGCGGGTCCCAAGAATGATCTCCGGAAAATCTTTACCCTGTTTTCCACCATGGGATATTTCAAGCCGAGCTGGAGGCTTTATTGGTGACCGATTTTTGACTGGTCTTCGTCCCCAAGAATATTATTTCCATTGCATGGCTGGGCGTGATGGGTAATTTGTTTTGGCACCTTTTTATATTAAATCTTGTGTCACCAATGTTCTCAACTGCTCTTTTGCTTTCATCTTCTCATTACTGAAAAACACGAGTGTCATGCACTGCTGTATATACTTAGTGTGTGAATAATATTTCCATATCTCCTATATCATTGGTTCGTGCATTTCTTAAAAAAACAGCCTCTAATATCAAGTATTTGCAGATTGGTTGATACGGCTGTTAAAACATCTCGCAGTGGATACCTTCAGCGGTGTCTCATTAAGAATCTTGAAGGTTTGAAAGTCTCCTATGACCATACAGTACGTGACGTTGATGGATCTCTTATCCAATTCGCATATGGGGAAGATGGCATTGATGTCCTTAAAGCAAGCTTCCTTTCCAAGTACAAAATGCTTGCTAATGTATGGTCTCAAGCTTCCAAAACCATCCTGTTCTATCGTCTCTTGAATTTAAACTTCTAATAATTATATAATTGTATTCTGTCACCAATTTTACCAGAACAAAAAGGTCCTTCAAAAGCATAATGATGAAATCGAGGAAGCATATTTCGCGAAATCTAATGGTTTTATTGAAGAACTGCCTTCTTCAATGGAAGAAAAGAAAGCAACTAAGATGGCTCGTAGCAAAAAAGATGAACTTAAATCTCTTTACCAAATTAATCGATATGAGCTTAAGCGATCAGACTTCAGGAAGATATTGAAATACAAATACTTTTCAAGTCTTGCTGAGCCTGGTGAACCTGTTGGGGTGGTTGCTGCACAGTCCATTGGAGAACCATCAACACAAATGACGTAAGATCTCTTATTTCCAGCGTATGATCTCCAAGCATTATCCTCGTAGCTCAACTTATAAATGTTTTTAAATTTTTATTTCATGTGATGTTGTTAACCTTACTATTTCCCAAGTATCTGCAGTTAAAGATTGGGACCAAGTTGTCATCTTAGAATTGTAACATTATACAATAATTTCCAGAGTACTATAATTAGGTCATGGTGTGTAATGGTACAATTTTCAAATTAGATGGTATGCTGAAGACTTATAAGTTCTTTTCCAGGTTGAACACTTTCCATCTAGCTGGCAAAGCTGAAGCGAATGTCACTCTTGGTATACCACGCTTACAAGAAATTTTGATGACTGCATCAGATAACATTCGAACACCTGTTATGGTGTGCCCATTGTTTGATCGGAAGACCAAGTAAGTCATATCATAAGTTTTGTTGGTGTTAAAGTTATATAATATGATTTCTATCACCACCTCAACTGTTCATCTTGTAGGGATGATGCAGAATGTCTTGCAGCAAAACTAAGGAGGGTTTCTGTTGCTGATGTTGTTGAAAGAATGGAAGTCTTCAGTGTACCATTTTCTGTTCATTTGAATGATGTAGCGACCATGTACAAATTAAAGATGACCCTTTATCCGAGTGAGCTTTATCCTCCACATTCAAAGTTAACAATAAATGATTGTATGAGTGTTCTGAGGACATCATTTATTGATGCCATGGAAGATGCCATCGCAAAACACATTGATATGATACACAAGATTAGTGATATCAGCAGTGTTAGCGGAAAAACAGACAGTAACCTAGAAGAAGGGTTAGAGGAAGACGAATCTGGAAATAAGTCCACTCATGATGGAAATGGAGATGGTGATAATGATGATGAAAGTGATGATGACCAAGGAACAGATGCTGAGAAGAGGAAAAGGCGGGCAAGTGACGAGATAGAATATGATGATGATATGCAAAAGGAAAGTTCAAATTTTGCGGCTGAGCATGATGGAGAGCTTCAATCAGAATATGAAAGTGGAGTGGATCAGGTTGATGCTGATGAGGACTATCTTGTTGGAGAGGGCTTTCGTAGCTCTAGTGTGGATTCTGAAAGTCCTGAAAGCCCAAACAAAGTTGAGGTTACTTCAAGTGTGGAAGATAGTAAAAAGAAACCAAAATCTTCCAAGAAAGGTACGAGGAAGTCTGCACTGGACTCCAAAAAGAAGCAGTCCAGGTCAAGACACATCAAGAAAAAAATTAAGAGAGCAATCTTTGTCTCGGCTGAAGGTCTGAAATTTGAAGTTCATTTTGTCCTGAGGAAGGAGCCTTGCATTCTATTGGCAGAGGTATTGTCATACTTCTATGTGACTCGAATTCTGATGATAACAGTTCTAATTTTTATTTTATGGCTCTTCCGAGTAAAGTAACTTTGCTTAACTTTGCTTCTGCTTTATTTCCACTGTGGTTGGTTGTCATTCTATTTTGATCTCTAATTCTGACCTATATAGTATATATAATGAGATTATATATTATATCATTGGTATTTAAGGGAAATTGCTTTCGAATTTAAGCAACAAATTAAACTATTCTAATTTTGCATTAAGGTGTTTTTCATTTCATGTGGTTAGTAAATTTTTTAACACATTTGCGGTATTCTTTCTTCTGCTTCATCTGCCATTTCTGTGTTAAAGATTTCAGTCCCTGGCAGATCTCCTCATGTCCATGTTTATACACAATTTATGCAATAGCACATTTCAGATTAGAAGCCAATATATGAACTTTATTGCATTCGTTGTATGGCCATGTTTTTCTTTGGCCGCTTTCACTTATTGATTTTTCTTGTATTGCAGATCGCACAGAAGACAGCCAAGAATGTGTATATAAAGGAATCGAGGAATATCAGCAGGTGCTCAGTGCCTGATAAAGAGAAAGACTCTGATCCCTTCTCGTTACAAACATCAGGAGTGAATTTCTCGGCACTCTGGGATTTGGAAGAATGTCTAGATCTCAACAACCTATATTCGAATGATATACATGCAATGCTCAATACATACGGTGTTGAAGCAGCACGAGCAACTATCATAAAGGAGGTTATGAACGTGTTTAGGAGTTATGGGATAAAAGTAAATATTCGGCACCTGAGCCTCATTGCAGATTTCATGACCTTCCAGGGTGGGTATCGGCCAATGAACAGGTTGGGAATGGGTGAATTCAGTACCTCACCTTTTGGCAAGATGACTTTTGAGACTGCAACGAAGTTCGTTGTCGAGTCTGCATTTCACGGAGAGGTGGACACATTAGAGTCACCTTCCGCCAGCGTCTGCCTCGGACAGCCAGTGAAGATGGGAACTGGCATTTTCGAGTTGATGCAGAACCTAAAATTATGACGAAAAGGTAGTCATCGCTTTCTATCTGGTAAACCATCAACAGGAAAACACAAGAAAAGTTACCATCAACAGGAAAACACAAGAAAAGTTTGTTTGTATGTTGCAAACTAAAGCTGAGCCGACTCCACCGCAGCAGTTTTGTTTAATTCATTTGCAAGATGTTGCAATGGATCTAATGTTGTTTACACATGCATTCTAAATGCTGTGAAGTACTTGCATTTTTGTTGTACACTACACTAATCCCATTGGGAATCAAATATAATCCGTCTGTTGTTTAGTAGACATGCATTTGAAATGGTGTCAAATAATTCCATTTTTTTTAACTTCCCCTCCCCATTCCGTTTTGGACCTCCAGATTGCATCGTGGAAGATACGAACTAGCATATATATGTTACAAAGGATTGATCCAGAATGCAATATTATGGACACTTAAATATAGTCATAAAAGATAATAGTAAAAAGAACCATAATATGCAAATAAAATATATTAATGCACATAATTCAACAATTAAATGTATATCAAAATTTCATTGTACGGTTGGAGATTTTAATTTGTTAAGAAATAGTTGCACATTTAAATGAAAAAAATATAAAACAAATTACCGTAACTATTGTTTAACAATGAATGCGAAACTAAAATATAAGAAAAATATTTTGAAAGCCTAATATTGACGATATGCCTTATATTATTTAGCAAAAAAAAGTCAGTATATTTTATCTAACGATTAAAAGTACATTGCGAGCAAAAAATAAAAGAGAAGGGAAAGATGCGGATTAGTAGTAAGTATTTAGTATTAAAATTGTGACAACACAAAATATTTGAGAAAATATACATATTTAAGCTATTATTGATAAGTAATTTATAAAAGATAAATTGAACCGTAATATGCATCGATCTTTTCTGTCTATCACTATTAAAATTAAGTGCCACCCATCTTTTTATCTACTTTATCCTTAAACTTTTAACTATTAACATTGTATATGACATCTCATGCAATGTTTTAAAATCCGACCCGAACAATCCGAATAACTTGACGTGTCAGATCGGACTGGTCGGGCCGATCGGACCGGATGGTCGAACCGAATATTAATAAATTAATATAAAAAAATTATAAGAGAAATGGAGTGACCATGTCCGGTCACTATAATAAAAAGGTGTAAAATCAAAATACATGAGCACATATTATTAATTCTAATAACATGATATTTTTAGTTCTAACTCATAATTTATAATAGTGCTTAATGATCAAAGATAAATAATTAAATATTTATATGCTCGATTGGTTCATTAAATTTTTTTATTTAACATAATTATTTTAAATCTTACTTATATGATAAAGTATATTATTTAGCTGTAAAAAATAAATTAAACTTCTATTATTATTATTTGAATTTTTTTTAGCCGGGTTGGTTAAACCCGTCGGGTTGAACGATTCAACTCGGGTTTGACCGGATCAAAACAGTCCAATTGGTATCCCGAATTTTGAGTGACTCATGGCCCATTTTAGACTCCAGACACCGATCCGACCGAGCCGACCGACCGGGCCGGGCCGGATTTTACAACATGGATCTCATGTAACTTCTCCAGTAGTCAAAAGTTTGTACAATTTTCCAATATCTCCGTGATATCTCTTATCGCCAATCTATTCGATTTGACTAAGCCAAAATATATTTTATTTGTGTATAGAATATTTATTAGTTATTTATTTATTTTAAAATATTGTTTATAAAATATAATTTTATATTGTTTTTTTATTTTAATCATTGTTATATCTTCATATTTACCATAGTATATGTATAATAATAAGTTATATTAATGTTATTTGAGAAGATCAATTAATGTGAAACTTTATTAAGCACTAAAGCTTCTAAAAATATGAAGAATATAAGATTTTGTTGTTTAATAAATGCTAAATTTAATAAAGTTTTCACAATAACTAACTTCACAACGTGCAATGATCATATCTATTGAATTTAGGATCCCAAGATTGTTTTGATGATCACAAATTTATAAGGAAGCTTAGATTACTAATGAACTTTGTGATTTGATCTATGAAAGACATAATTTTTATGTTCAGTCAGTTATAGGTCGACTAAAATTGAAGAACAGACGACCTATGCACAGAGAAAACATAAATGAAATATCCTAAGTAGAGAACGATCATTCAAAGGATGTGAAGTTGTCGACCTCTGTGTGAAACAAAGATTGAAGAAAAGGAGCCAAGTACTGAGTGGTCGACCGAGGATGATTGATGGACGATCGAAGACAAGGTTGAACAGGAAAGGTCGCCCGGTAAGGATAGTGGGCGATCGAAGGTTCGAAGGCAACAATACTAAGGTTGAAAAATGTGCGCTCCAAGAGGAAGAGGACGCCCGATGAAGAAGACAAGTCATGATAGTCACGACTAAGGAAAGAGAACGATTGTCCGAAGTTGAATATTGGACGACCAAAGAACTCAAGATGAAGACATAGGTCATTTGAGAGTTTTAGAGTTAAAATAATGGACGACCGGAAGATTGTCAGTGTTGGAGAAAGGACGTCCGTAGGCTCTTGAGTTAAAGTTATGGACGACCAGAGTAATGCTAGAAGAATGAAAGATCGACCGAAGGTGAAGAGCAGACGACCAATAGATTTCAAGCGAAGATAACGATCGTCCGAAAGCTTTGGAGGTAAAGCAGTGGATGACCGGAAGAGTATATGAGCTGAGGTGAAGTTAAGAGCGAATGTCCGAAGGACCAGCGGATGATCGATGAAGTTCATATGGAGACAAACGATCATCCGAGAGCTGATGAGGCAAAGCAACGGTCGACCAGTATATCTGACAGAAGAATTAAAGGACGTCCAAAGAATGTAAGAAGAATGAAGCGGACGCCCGAGAAACTCAGTGAAGAATCAGCACACGACCGTAGTACGTCAACTGAGGAGCAAAGGACATCCGAGGGATTCAGAGAGAATCATCGGACGACCAGAGGAAGGTTGAAGGATAAAGTACAACTCAAGTCGGGCGATCGAAGGATCAACGACGACCGAAGTAGCTTGACAAAGGATTTCAACTGAAGCAAAGGGCGTTCAAGAGATTGGTGTGCAATCAATGGATGACCAGAGAAGAGTTGAAGATCTAAGCACAAGTCAAGATCGGGCGACCAAAGTATTGGCGGGCGACCAAAGAAGCTTGACGAAGGAACAAAGGCTAAAACTCTGAACTGCGGACATCCGAAGGTGAACGGTGGACAAACGAAGCACCAGACGACAGTACAATGGATGTCTTCATCATAGTAGCTGTCGACCGAAGTAAAGGAAGCAGACGACCAAGGGGTAGGTGAAGGGTACTATACTTGTATTAACGACTAGTTTTATGAGAGAGAGATTATGTCGTTAGTGCAGAGTATAAATTATAATCCCAAGAGTCTTGGGAAGTTAGTGTCGAATCCAGAATAGAAGGAAGTTAAAGTGTGTGTTCAAGATTGAACAATTGTAAGAGTTTGTCTCCTTCTCCTCGAGAGAAAGAAAGGAGAAGAAGAAGGTGTAAGGGAGCCTTCGCCCTAGAAGAAGGAATTTAGTGATCTCCGGAGGTCTCGAGCTCGAGAAGATCGGAGCGGGTACGTAGGCCAAGAGTTCGGCTGAACCTCGTCAACAAACCTTTGTTTGTTTGTCTTTCTTCTTTATTTGCATTTGCATTTGTGTGCTTCCGCTAAGATAACTAATTTAGATCGTTGAAAATTTTAATACACCAATTCACTCTTCCTCTTGGTGCCATCTAGACCCTACAATATCAAATAACATTAACATGTCAAAAGTTTAAAGTTTGAGAATAAGATGAGTAAAAAATGAGTGGCATTATTTATGAGTGAGAATAAAGACATCCTCATTCATATGTATATATTTTGCATATCCTACTACTAAATGCTGAGGGTATTATATGATTAAAATGATAATTAAGATATTGGCGCTGATGTAATATCACAAAATACATCATGGAATAGATATATTTCATATGAATCGAACTAATCTTGATGGTAAAAGAAAATATAAAACTCCGAAACAAGGTTGTTACATATGGTATGAAGTCATAATGCTATACCCATTTATTACGAAAATTGAGAAAGAGAAGAAATCACATGAAAACACTAAGATTCATCGAGATTCATTCTTAACTGAACTACATCCTCGAACACAAATGATCAAAGAAAAGAGTTAAGTCACATATATACATCATCAAAAAATGTTTCAATCCCTACATAGGATCACTGCACACTGTTGAATCTAGGATCCCGAGAATGTTTTGAATGATCACAAATTTGTAAGTGAACTCAGTCTGTACTGATGAACTTGGTTGAGCTGATTTATGTAACATGATATATTCAAGTTCAGTACAGCGGTCGACCTGAGCTAAAGGAATGGACGACCGCTGCACACGTAATTTATACATGAAGAACCATATGTGTGCAGTGGGCGTCCTAAGGATATAAGTGGTCGACCAATAT
>LTAE01005065.1:3295-29876 GCA_001647135.1 Pontederia paniculata | reverse complement strand
CCCTCTTGGTGCCATCCAGATCCTACAATTAAGTCAGTTACCATGCATGTCTAATGCACATGCATGAGATATACATATATATCATGATATAATTTCAAAACAATACTTGAAATTAGCACTTATTAACACTTCAGGATTTATGACACGTATTATAGAAACTTTCAATCCTCAACGTTCGAGTAAACATAGAACTTCCAATCCTCGACATCCGAGTAAACATCATACATAAATCTCGAAAGGCCAAGTCCAAAAAATCCATACAAAATCCAATTGGAAAATCGAAGTCATCATATCATGAAAAGAGCTCAAAAGATCATCACATCATTAACGTAATCAATCAAGACAGCTTAAATGAATATAATGAACCACAACGATGTGGTATTGTTCGAGGTTTATAGAAAGTCCCACTCACCTCTGTCGCCGAATCTCTCGCATCCTAGCAAGTCAATCAAATGAGCTACCTAATCAATTATCTGATTGAAATTTTAGTAGTCTTCATATACTTATAATCAGATACTTAATTTATACATTCTCTTATTAGTCTCAAATTTCAACTCGATTCTATAATATTTATCATTTATAAATTTCAGATTTAAAACATCATTACTTTCACATCCCAATTCCAATCTTCGAATTAAGTCATTGATTACAAGGCATATTACGGGATATGCTTTACTTAAACAAAAAATAACTACGTGCTTGTTGTTACCTCCTAATCACATTTTCATAAGAATTTACTTATATGTTAATGACGGAGATAATTGGTCATACATATAAGTATTCTTACACATATACTAACCATATTAATCGGCTAGAAAATTATCATAGTATATGACAAGACCATATGTTAAACTCTGATTAATAAACTAATTTTCTTTCTTTTGCCGTTAAACTATTAATTATTTTTTGGCAAAAGGTTAATTGCTCTTCTTATTCACACACCACTCATCATTATATGCACTAGATTCAATATTCTTGCTCACATATATATAACACCAATATTAATCATGCTCAATTAACATTTAATCATAATTATAAGTGTGCCTATATAAACAGACATCCTGAACCATGATTACTCTCCACATATCAATGCACATAAAAGTATATGCAGCTGGATTCATTATCGATGTGTTTGTATTGCTCACCGAAAACAAAGAAAACGTAGTGTGCGTCCGCCTATCTCTGGCAGTCGCGAACCGAGCTTCGTAGTAAAGCGATGGTGTTATGGAGACAATCGATGTGATATCGAGTGGATCTTTAGATCAAAGAAGAATATTATAGTAGAGAAGATGAGATTGTATGATTGCAACTTGGTCCACACCCACCGAATGTGCAGAAAGAACACGTGAGTTTGTCGTCTCTCCATTTGTCGATGATGCAGCGTCTCCAGGGAAACTGATGGCCCACAGCGTTCAACAGTCAGGTGAGGTAGACACCACAATAGATCTCCTAAATAATGAACGATGGCTCACCGAGTAGTGAAGATGACGCCGGGTCATGTCGTCTTCTCCAACGTCGGCAACATGCACTGAGGAGTGGAAAATCACAACTGCGTCAACAGAATGAAGGTTAAAGCTCGATCAATCAAATCTATGGTCATGTCTTTCCAAAATCTCACTGTCGACCAATCGAAGACGCATAGCTATGTCAGCGAACTCACACAAATGACTCTCGAAAATCGATAGAGAACCAATGTTGTGATATCGTCGGAAAACCCAAATCAATTCTCATCAAAGGCATTCACAAATTCAAAAATCCAATTAAAGTGCTTACATGAGGAATCGCCACGATGAATCGAGCTCGCCGTCATCGGATTCCTTCATGTACTCAAAGAGGAACGGCATGCATGCCTCACACAAAGTTGCTCGATTCCTGCGCTGATGCGAATGCCGCAACGAGACTGTGACCGTTGCACCCTCTAATGGTGGAATCGTAGATGAAAGCATCAGCGATGAATTCCTTATAGCGGAGCGACATCGTGTGAAGGAGGGAATCAAGTGAGGGAGGGAAAGAAATGAAGGAGAAGAAGCAGAAGACGGGCCTTTTTTTATGGACCGGTTGACTGGGTTGGGCCATCACACCTTCGCTCCGCCAGGGTTTTGGGACATGACCCACATTTACCGGACGCGGTTATTCTCAGAGAGAATGCAGACCGCGTCCGTCAGGGCACGACCCGTGTTCGATCGTCTGATTTTTAACAATTAATTTGTTCATAGGTCAATTAATCAATCAATTGTCTTCTAATGCAGAGACATCTTTACCATTAGCTTTTCATGTAAATTCCCTATACTATCTCATATACGAAAATTACTATGTTGATCCTCCTTAATTTACATACTTTGATCATGTTTGTTAATCTTCCTCATTTGTCGTTCCTTGCTCTTTGTTCCTCGTGCTTTGATTCTCCCTCGTGGTGTGTCCTCCCTTTCCTTTAGTCCTTTAGGAGACGGAAAGGCTTTCTAGTGGCCGAGCTTGGGAGAGAAAATAATGAGGCTTTCTCCTCCCTATGGGTCAATATATAGGGGTGATTTAGGGTTTCTCCAACTCTTAATTAAATTTCAATTCTAATTAATCCCAAAAATTAATCTTGATTAAAATATTACTTTTATTAATTTCTAGAAATAAGACTAAGAATATTAAAATAATAGGATTATAATTCAACTTGGACTCATATATATCCTTTTCCTAATCCTATTCATATCCCATCTTATCTTTTTATCATTTTATTATTTTTTTAATTACTTTGAATCGTGGGGTGTTACAGTTAAGGTGTTGTTAATGTGGTGTTACAAGCATGGGACTCAACAATGTGCCATGTGAAAGGCACATAGATTCGAGTATAAGACCCAATGAAAAAACTATGAAAGAGAAGGAAAACGCAGACCTCACCTCCAACACACGAGAGAGAGAGAGAGAGAGAGAGAGAGAGGTGGAGAAAATAAAATATTGATATGTGGGAAAATATTTCAATGTTTAGTGTTTATATAGAGGAGAAATTTCTATGTATAGTTTGTATATGATTGAAACTCTTTAGAGATGAATTTGTATATGATTGAAACTTTTTGGAATGATCTTGTACGTGATTAGTACTCCTCAAGGAAGTTATAGATTTGAGGATAACAATTGGATTATAACTTAAAGGGGAAAAGGAATTTGTAGTCCATGACTACACTGCACACAAGTAGTCCACAGATCTGAAGCGTTGATTTTTTACGAATAGCTGAGATTAATCACAAGTTTAACCCTAAACTAATCCCTTGTTTCTCTCTCATGAAGTTTTGTTTGTCGCCGCCTCTTTCTCTCCGTGCTCTTAATGTTCACACCATATTTAGAAGAACACCTCTTTGGCTACTCTTGAGGAGAGAGACCAACATAAGTCATGTTCTTGGCGTTCACCACCAGATTTTGAAGAACACCTCTTTGCCTCTCTCATCTGGTTTTGTAGGCCGCCTCTTTCTCTCCCTCTCTTCATGTTCTTGGCGTTCACCACCAGATTTTGAAGAAAGCCTCTCCGGTTATTCTCGAGGAGAGAGGCCAATGTGAAGTGATTTGCTTTCCTCTCTTCCTTCTCTTCATGTTCTGCCACTTTCAGAGCTAAATCTTATATTTTTTTTCTATTTACACATTTTTTTCAATTTGAAATTTTATTCTATTATTTGGTTTATGTTGGTTATGAGAGTCAGATTGTTTTTTTAATAAATGTGATACTTCATGTCTAAAAAAAATTGCTTTGCTATCCTTGCTTTCCAAAATAATAGTGACAACAACACTAATTTATTTTCATTTGTTAACAACTTATCAATTTTGTTGACCTACATGAACAACTATATGGATGATTATCAACCACACCGGCAAGAACATGACAATGAAGATCTAGATCTCAAAGAACAAAGGTATATTGTGGTGTTATTTGTGATGACTTCAGTATATTCTATTTCCTTATGTTTAATGCAATACAACAATGTGCAGATTATTGAAGATGATGCTAGCAAAGACATGCAATTTGGAGATGAAAATAATGAGATTGGTAATGAAGTCAGTAAACCATTTATTGGATTATCATTTGACATTGATGATGTTGTATACAACTATTAGAATTTTTATGCAAATTCAGTAGGATTTTCTGTGCGGAGGTCTTATGTTAACAAGTGTAGAAAAACTAATGAAATCAATAGGAGAAAGTTTGTTTGTTCTAGAGAAGGGCACAAGGATATGAATAGAAAGAAAGTTTCAGGAAAAATAGTTAAACGCAGAAGAGATACTAGAGATGATTGTAATGCCTATTTAAAAGTTAGGTTACAAAATGATGGATAGTGGGAAGTAAAAGAATTTAAGGAAGAGCACACACATTTCTTAATTGGCTCATTAGATGTCTCAAGGTTATGTTCTCATAATAGGTTATTAGTTTGTTCTCAAAGACTCATTACATAATTACATGAATATGGTGTTGGTCCATCACAAATAGCTATAGTTCTCAATTTTACTAGAGAAACTAGTTACGATTCAAACTTGCATGGATCATTTGAAATCAACAAAAAAAATAACATTGGTCAAGAATGTATGAGTACAATTGCTTATTTTCGAGAGAAACAAAATAAGGATGAAGGTTTCTTTTTTATATGGGAGTTGGATAAAGATTAGGTTGCAATAAGCGTATTTTGGGCAGACAGTAGATCAATAGAAAGCTATATAGCTTTCGGCGATGTTGTCATTTTTTACACTACATATAGAACCAGTAAGTTCAAAATGCCATTTGCCCCACTCAATGGAGTTAATCATCATATACAATCAATTATATTCGGTTGTGCATTACTTGCCAGCGAAATTGAGGACACATTTACTTGGTTATTTAATACATGGTTGGAATGCATGAATTATAAGTATCCTCAAACTATTATCACTGATCAATGGGCAATGCTATTCGAAAAGTGTTTTCCAATTCACGACATAGGTTTTGCATTTGGCAATTCAAAGGAATGCTTTGACTAATTTACGTGATTTATATGCTCGAGAGAACTTTGTAAAGGACTATGACAATTGGGTGGCCAAATCAAATAGCATCAAAGAACTTGAAGATAGATGGATTTTAATGAATAAAAAAACAACATTCCAGATGGGCATTGGTTAGAAGTTATGTATAACAAGCGCCAACATTGGGTTCCTATATAACTTGAAACACATTTTTTTGTGCAGGTATGTGTACCACACAAAGATCGGAGAGTATAAATGTCTTCTTTGATGGTTATGTGGATTCTAATACCTCGCTATCTAAATTTGTATCTCAATATGATCTAGCTCTTAAATCTCGTCGTGAGGCTGAGGAACGCGAGGACTTCAAAACTTTGAATTCAAAAGTTGCCATAATTTCTAATAATCTTTTAGAGGAACATGCAACAACAATGTACACTCGAAAAGTATTTTCTCTATTCCAAGAGGAGTTAAAACTTGTTATGGCTTCTTTGCTCAAAAAAATCCAAGAGATGCACATAAAGTTGCATATTCCGTATATTTGATGGGACATGAAGATAAAGGAAAGTATATAGTTGAGTATAGTAGCCATCTTGGTATTTTAGTGGCATCTTCTTGTGGAGCAAGATGGAACTTTTGTGTGCATATCTTGCATATTTTTATGAAGAAAAGGATATAAGTTTGCCCGAGCAATATATCCCTCATCGTTGGACAATTGATGCTAGGTATACAAAGGCATGTGTACTTAGTGACATTGGATTCACTTTGAAAATGGAAATCATTCTATAACTCCCGTAGAACTTTGGGCTATTAGTTATAATTTGTCAAGGATTAATCGAATGAGTTCTCTTTCACATAAACATTCAAGTATTATTTACTCAATCTCAATTAGTTTGATTCAACAATTAGAAAATATGTTATTGATGATGAAAGTACAACTCAAAATGTAGAGGATGTTAATGTAGCTCAATCATGTGAAACTAATGTTATCGCAGCTTCAAAAGTTAGTCCTCATGATCCTAAATTTGTTATACATGATCCAAGTCACATAAAATCTAAGGGAAGATATAGAAAAATGGAAAGGATAAAATCAAGTATTGAGATCTCTATGTCACAAGCTAAAAATCATAAAACGACATGTATCTTGTGCAAGAAAAGGGGCCATAATGCAACTAATTGTCCATTGTCGAAGGTAATATATATTTATCATCCTATGCTAAATTGCTTATCCAATTGATATGTTTTTATAATTTTCTATATATTTATTGGTGATAATAGGGGGAAAAATTAATAATACACAATAGACAACAATGAAGTAAAGGATTTTTGTCTACTGATGGATTTATAACATGAAAATGTAAGTATTTAAATGTTTAACTTCTGAATCTAAAAGTGTTATGTACAATATAATATTTTTTCCTTATATTTTATTTTCTTCCTCAGTTTATGAAGTGCTGGTGATAACAAGGCTTCCTTTATTTTGAAACATGTTGTTTGGAACGTTGTGCCATTTTTTGGCTTTGAACTTTATTCAGCTTATATGTTAACACATAGTTTTGTACTTAATTCTTCTTATATTTTTGTTACGAGAACAATATGTTGAGGATAGGAGGGCTTCCTTTTTAAGAGCAAACTCATAATGCACGATAACTTTTGCGAGATTTAGAAGTTATTGAATGGAAGATCCAAAGTTTATATGTGTGTATCTTGTTGGTTATGACAATTTTGTATCTGAACTTTTTTTACTTAGAATTTTATCAAAATATATATTTTAAATATTTTGTTTCTTGATTGACTTTTCATCTATATAAATTATTCAAACAGAAAGTGTTCACATGGTTATTATGCTTTGTCAATGTCTTAAAACAAAACTCTATTAAAAATTCAATCACATACTTAAAATTTATACAGAGACCGTCAATTGTTATTTGAGCAACTAAATATGTGTAAATAATGCCATTAGTGTATTCAAATTGTGATATGCTTTTGATATGGAATATGGAATTCCAGTCTGTAGTTTGCTTATTATCATTTAATGATGACTAGAGACCTTGAGGACAACAATGGTGAGCATCGGACAGCAGCAATTTTGGATGGGGTTGGGGGCACCATTCAAGTAGAGAGAAACTTATAAAAAAAGTAGTCTCTGGGAGTTATGAAAGAGATAAAAGAGTATTTTTTATCAACTACCTTTCAATTTTCACATTAGCTCAAATATATCATCTAACTTTGATTTATAACAGAAATACCCTCCAAGTTTAAGTTTGTAACTCAATTACCCCTTTACCTATTATAGGAAGTCACATATATTATTATTTATATCATCTCATTTTTTATGTTTTAGAAAAATTATATATTTCCATACCATTGATAAAAAAATTAAATTTAATGATTAAAAATCTTGGTAGAACAAAATATAAATTAATTTAGAATCAATCAAAATTTTAAAATATTTAAAACTTTAAATTATGAATTACTTATCAATAATATCAAATTATAGCATAATTAGCTCAAAATATATATTAAACTATTGGCATTCTTATGTGTATAGTTTAAAATAAAGGTATTTTTTTATTGTGTTTACAATATGAGTTTTGAAATTAAAATTTATAATACACAAAAATGATTATTTAAATCGATTGAGTTTGTCTAAGTTTTGATTGAGTTGAATTTTATTTTTTAGCGACTTGGGTCACGATACAATTTAGTTATTAGAAGTTAAATCATTAGTTTATCGAAATCAATTATAGAATAGTTAAATTAGTATCGATCGATCATGATCACACGGGTATTTAAAATTAGTATATTAAAATGCGATAAAAAATATAATTTTTAAAATATAAAAACGAGATGGCATAAATTGTAATATATATAGGTGACTCCCTGTAATAAGTGAATGAGTAGTTTGGTTATAAATTTAAATTTAGAGAGTATTTGTGTTACAAATTAAAGTTAGAAGATAAATTTGGACTAATACTAAAGTTGAAGGGTAGTTAATAAAAATTACTCAAAGATAAAACTATAAAAAGGATAGTCTGCTAGGAGGACTTAAAGAAAAGAGTCCATCGAGCGGTTAATGACCATTTGACTGTTGAAAATGTTGAACTGCACGGGTCCCGTGCAACTATTCCCGGCACCCACCTGCATCCCTAACTTAAATACCCATCTTTTTCTTGATCATTATCATGTATGTTTTTATTCCTGATCTCATCCCTATTTTTAATCTATTTCCTTTTTATTTTCAAAACGTCCGGGGTGATACAAAATCATGTTCAACTCAAGTTTTAGGCTTCTAGCTATACGACTAGATCAAGCCTGGCTAAGCATAAACATTTTAAAAGGGACAAGCTTAGAGCACGTTTAAAAAACGGCACATCCTCTATATAGAAAATTATATGCATTCATCCTTTAGAAGCATCACCTTGTAATTGAGTCAAACTGTACACAGAAAAAAATCATTAAAAGTTTAATTCTTGATTAAAGACTGACATTATATCTTTTGTAAATGCCACAATCTAGTATTGTATGTACAAAAAATTATTCAAAAAAAATTAAATCATACTTTATAAAATGTGGTATTATATGTTTTTGTTAAGGATAACTTTTTATTCGGAGTTTTAGTGGCACTAGAATTGTGTAATCCAATAATTAATATATTTCTCACTACAAATTTAATAAAAATTCAAGATTAATTTGAATATTTTATTCAATAATTTAAAAACAATTACATGGTATTCCCAAAAAAATTAATTACATGTTGCAAATAGAAAAATGACAATTTTAAAATATTGATTATCGTCTTATCTTGCGTATAGATATGCTTTTATTCCATATTTTAATGGAATTCAAGATTATTTGTCTATATAATTTCAAATTTATCCTTAAATTATATTAAATATAAGACTAATTTTGATTTTTTTTAATTTCAGTTTTTGAAAATAATGTCTTATATTCTGAATATATAAATATAGATATGATGTTATTTTGGTTGTCTCAAGTATAATAACAGCACAACAAATTAGAATGCAAAATATGATTTCGTTTCTTAGGACGACTACGCTTTGAAACTATTTTCCCCTCGTTTTCAATTATATTCTTCACGGAATCCTCTTGTTATCACCAATCTATGATTCTTCAAAAACTGGAACATGTTAAAATTTTGATGACGCTCGTTAGAGACGTATACATTCAACAACACATTAATATTTTAAATTGAGTTAAACCATGGCAAGTTTCGGATTTCCAAATTCGGATCCATCCCAATATAACCACATGATTTAATTCTAATATGAGGTATATTTTTCGAGTTTGAACAAAAATATTCCATCAAGCTGACACCAATGTTGGAAACTTGAAGATAAAAGTCTTACAATCTAGAAGATAGAGACATTTAGAGACGTCAAGAACATTAATTAATATTTGATATAAATCCTTTCTATTTCAGTAAATAATTATTTACTTAATAAACCAACACTATTTTCTTAACTAATTTATTATCGCATAAATTTATTTTTGAATATGTAAATTATTTTTTGAAAATTACAAGATTTCATTTTATATTAAAAATTTAAAGAAGTCATTATATAGAATCATCAATATAAAAAGATTGCTAAATACGATTACATTATCTAGTTAATTAATATATCAGGGGTTGAACGAGTATTATTAAACCTTCCACGAGTCGTTCGGTGGACCCGTTGCATGTACAAGTAACGACGACCACATTAATTTCAAACTACGACTGATCATAAAAAATCTAAACTAAAAAGTTGTCTGCTCGTCATCTATTATTTTTTTTAGTTGCTTCACAATATACCTAATATTAATATTAACTTATCAATTATATCATTTCAAATCGAACATCTAATTATAATAAATAATTTTTTTAATAATTTTTTTTTAAACAAAGAGAAGCTTCATATCATTCTCCGTTGATTCATCTATTATTATTTAGGGACACGGAACATATATATAATATATTAAAAAATAATAATATTTTTATAAAAAAATTAAATATTATTTATTTATATAAAAATATCATTATTTTTTATATAAATGTGCTATATACTATTACTTCATTACTTAGTCTATCAAACTATCGACCGGCTCTTCGGCGGACCCGATGCATCTATAGAACCACAATAATTTCAGATTTGACTGGTCATAAAAAGAAAAAAAAACTAAATTAAAAAGTTGTTCGGTCGTCCTCTATGACTATTTATGTACCAATTACTTATGTATCTTCTATTATAAATTCTTCATGAATTCATGTTTTAATGGAATTGCGTCAACGATCTGATGAGATCGATCTAGAAGCTACGAAGGTGCTTTGATGTTGCGCTCCGATAATCAAATTAACGTGCCGGGCAGGTTGAGGATAACGAGATGAACCTCCACGAGGGTTTGGACTTGACCTCATTTACTATATAAACATCACATACGTAAATGACTTGATTAGTATATATAATGCAATTAAATCCATACTTTACCTCGTGATAAAATATAAATTTTAAAACATTACAGCATTATTATTTTTACTTGACCTTGATCAAAAGACTGCTCAATAATATGCGAAAACGATAATTTTAAAATAAAAAATTAATAAAATAATCTACAAACATAAATAATGCTTTTACATGATTTCATAAAAGAAAAACTAAAATTAATTAAACTCTATAAGAATAATTTGACTCAAATTAGACTCCTATCATATAGACATCTTCACATCATAAATACATATATCAGTAGTGTCATCACCTATTCATCACTACCTCCCTTGTCTGTAAGGTCAAAAGTAGAGAAAAATAACATCTCATGAGCAATGAAGTCCAATATATAAAAAAGAATACAATAAAAAAGCATATATAAAGACATGGTAAAGATCAATTAAAATAATAATATTATATCTCCTTTATCTCTTTACATTTTCATTACCTATTTTTCAATTGTAACAATATCAATAACAAGTCAACTACAAGAATCTCGATTGTATTGCTATGAAGCAAAGCTCAATATTTCACTATTCAATAGGTTCAAGATTAGTTCAATCCTTTACATTTATCCATCCATGACAAGAACATCAATCTATATATATGTGGGGAATCAATATGTTCAAGTCTGGTCCATACTATGCTCACTTTCAATTTATTTTTTCATCTTTATTAATCATATAAGATTCAGGTTATTCCACCGCAGTATGATTAGCTAAGCCATAAGCGCTCATTAGTACTCAATCGGGACAAGTCCCACAATCAAAATAAATTTTGCAATCAGGACAGAGTCCCACAATCAGTGTAGAACCATGCAACAAGGAGAATTTCTTGCAATCAGGGTAGAACCTTACAATCTGAATAAATCTCCAATCGGCGCGACCTCCTCTTAATGCGTCAATTCAATCACAATCAATATATCCTTTTAAATCGGATTAATTACTAACTAAATTATCATCCAATACTAATTCAAATCAACAAGTAGAATTAAACATATTTATAACAATAAAGATATAAGTAGGACATCTTCAATCGGGAACACGACCCTTATTAGGGAATAATACGAACTGTTTACCATCAAAACACGAGCCCTTTTCTATTGAGACACTACCAGCGCAATCAATAGACACAGTTCGTGCTCTGTACTACGCGGTCTGGTTTGAGGAGACCTAGTCCGCGTTCAATCAACTTCAGTTCACCTTCGTCGACACGGTCGACGTTCAACTACGATACGTCCTGAGTCAACATGGTGTCGACGTCACCAACGAACATGACTCATCTAGAGCGCATCTGTCTTTGTAGCAGTGAACACGACCCGTGTCGTCGATCAATGCGGTCTATGTCATATGTGATGTGATCTAGCTTGCTATACAGCGGCGCGATGGTGGACTTTGATTATGTTGAGGAACACGACCCACATGGGGCGACGTGATCTGTTTCCGATGCTTCATCATTCTCTTGCAAAATACGGCAAGCACACAACCGTTTCTTACCTACGAACGCGGTTTCCTAGGGGATGCGGTCCGTGTTCTTTTGCCGATTATTGTACGTCATCTCCGTCTTGTTCACTTCTTCAACTATTATAATAACTTTATACGTAGGCATGAAACTATAACAACTATATACATATGATAATCCATAGGGTTGATCCTCCCAGTGATATAGCTTGTTATTAATTAATTATTTTCAATTTTCTTGCCTTGATCATCTTCATAAGTAGGGTCCTCTTCTACTGTTTTAGAGATGAGAAAGAGAGAGTAATTCTAGTGCTTTGAGTTTGAGAGAAAATAATGAGGTCCTCTCTTCTCTTGGCCTCTTTTTATAGGGGTTTACTAGGCATAATCTGAGTCAAAGTTTTAACTTAATCTCTCTTGTCTCACTTATGATTAGGAGTCCTTTAAAACTAATTATGCTAGGATTAAAAATATTAAATAATTAGAATAATACTTTGACGTTACCTCTAATCTTTTTTCTAATTCTAATCATACTCTATTTTGTCTTTCCTTTTTATTCTTTTAATTTTTTTTCCTTTAAATCATTGGGTGTTACATAATAACCTCCTTAAAAATGAATTCGTCATCGAATTAGGTAACATTGTCTATCCCTAGTTCATCAATTTCTATAACATCATCTTATTAATAGTGTTCAGAAAAGGTGCCTAGGGTGTCATAGGGATGTGGCTCTCGTTCGGCTTCCATGGCATACACTTTCCCTTATACCATTATTGGAGCAACCTCCTCCTTTGTGTCCTTGGTCCTTCCTTCAATTTGGACAATCTCTCGCATAATGGCCATGTTGTCCGCAATTAAGACATGTGTATGTCTTGTAGTGACATTCACCTAAATGATACCAACTGTAGTGTGGGCAAAGCCTTTTTATCCTCACGCTGTTATGGTTGTGGTTCCTCGGGAGGTGCATAGGGTCATGGGATCTCTCTAGTTGGGGTCCTTGGCTTGCCTACGTTCGTCCCATCTGGGCCTTTCTCGTTCCATCGGTTCTAGTTGGACCTTCCCTTTTAATTCCTTCTAGCATAGGATGTTGTCTCTTTCCATGCACTTTGCCAGTTCAGAGGCCTCATCGAGAGTTTTGCAGTTACCCATGAGGGTTTTAGTCCTCAGGTCTGGAGTCAGGCCTTGAATGAAGCAGTCTACCCTTTCCCGCTCTTCCTGCTCCATCTTGCAATACTTTTGTAGTCGAACGAATTAGTTGTGATATTCTTCCACGGTCATGCTGCCTTGTTGTAGCTCTAGGAATTTTTGCTGCTTTAAACTGCACTCGTAAGCAATAAAGTAGCGTGTCTCAAATTCTTTCTTGAAGTATTCTCAGGCAACAATCTCTTTATTGGAAAACTTGGTGGTCTTCCACCAATCCTTTGCGTCCTTCATTAAACGATGGGCATCATATAAAACCTTCATGTCCTCTGATCGCCGCATTAATTCAAAGTTTCCTGGATGGTGTCCAGTCAACGCTCAACCTCGTCAATGCCTTCAGAACCCTTGAATTCCGGAGAGAGTAGTTCAAGTAAATGCTAGATCGTATCTTTGATTTCATGAGGTTGATGCCCGTGATTGCCCTGGGTCTGATTATTTTGGGCATTACTATTTGCCTCATCTTGGTTTAGGTTACTTCCAGCTTGTTGACTACCAACATGTCTGGGAGGCATATACATGGACAATAAGTAAGAAACATTAATGTATCGATAACCTCCTTAGGACTTTACCTATACTTTTCTTTGATGACACCATGACTGTTCGTGATGCTTGCACATGGACTCTACTTTCTTAGAGACAACTACGAAGTGTCTCTCGTTAGGCTCTGATACTATATTGTAACGCCCCTAAATTCGCACCCCGCCACGTGGCAGAATATAGACTTGGAGACGCTACGACATTACTAATTTCACTTAACTTTGACCAAAGACTGGTCAACAATATGCGGAAGAAATAACTTTAAAATAAAACTCAATAAAATAGTCTAGCAACATAAATCATTCTTTTACATGGTTCCATAAAAAAAAGATAAAACTAATTAAACTATGTTAGATCAATTTGACTCAAGCTAGACTCCTATCATGTGCAAGCCTTCACATTACGAAAACTTGCATCATAAGTGTCATCACATATTCATCATTACCTCCCTCGCATGTAGGATCAAAAGTAGGGAAAACAATATCCCATGAGCTATGAAGCCCAATATGTAAAGGAAATGCAATAAAAAATATATATATAAAGACATGGTGAAGATCAAATAAAACAATAATACTATATCTCCTTTACCTCTTTACCTTTTTATTACCTATTTTTCAATTGTAACAATGTCAATGACAATTCAATTGCAAGAACCTATTTTTCAATATGTTAAAGCCTAGTCCATACTATTCTTAATTTCAATTTATTCTTTAATCTTTATTAATGCATATAAGAGTCAAGTTATCCCACCGCAGGATGACTAGCTAGGCCATAAGCGCTCATTAGTACTCAATCAGGACAAGTCTCGCAATCAGAATAAATCTTGCAATCAACGCAAGCCCTACAATCAGGACAGAGTCCAGTAATCAAGGTAGAACCATGCAATAAGGAGAAACTCCTACAATCATAAGAAAATCCTACAATCAGGGTAGAACCTTGCAATCAGGATAAATCCCCAATAGACAGGACCCTCCTTTTAATGCGTCAATTCAATCACAATCAATATATCCTTTTTTCTCTGATGAATTACTAACTAAGTTATCATCCAACACTATTTTCAATCAACATGTAGAATTAAACATATTTATAATAATAATGATAGAAAATTAAGGATAGAAGTAGGACATCTTCAATTGGGAACACAACCCGAATTAGGGCACAACACGACCTGTTTACCATTGGGACACGACCCGCGCTATCAACGGACATAGTCCGTGCTCCGTACTGTGCGACCTGGTTTGAGGAGACCCAGTCCACGTTGAATCAACTTCAATTTACCTTCATCAGCACGAATGACATTTATGTATGATACAGCTTGGGTTACCATGGTGTCAACATCACCAGCGAACATGACCCATATAGGGTGCCTCCATCTTTGTAGCAGTGAACACGGCTGGCCCGCTTTCTCAATCAACATGGTCCGTGTCACAGCGGTGCGATGGTGGACTTCGGTTATGTTGAGGAACACGACCCGCGTCATAGGGTGACGCGGTCCGTTTCCGACGCTCCGTCATTATCCTACAAAATATGGCCGGCACACTATCGTTTCTTACCTGCGAATGCAGTCCATTTCCTAGGGGACGCGATCTACGTTCGTTCATCGATTATTGTACGTCGTCTCCGTCTCGTTCACTTCTTCAACTATTATAATAACTTTATACGTAGGCATCACTACAAGAAAAGTGATCATTAACGATCAAATATTAATGACGAAATGAAAACAATGGACATTAATAACAATCATTAACGATGAATAAATAGAATCATCATTAATTTATAAATCTACAATGATGAGCAAAATTACTCACCATAATAAAATATGATCCGGTCATTAATAATAGTAATTAATGACCACATGTTTAATTCGTCACTAATAATCATGTAATTATTATAATGGATATCATCATTCAAAATTTTGAAATTAATGATTAAAAATCTCGTTGTTGATAATCAATTAATTGACGAGTACCTAACATAATCTCCCTCCAACATTTTTTTATAATAATTTAATAGATTTCAAGATAATTAATTGTTAATTATTGAAAAGATCTCATTTTTAAGAATCCATGTTAGAAGAATTAATCTACAATTGTTTGATAGAAAATCAAAGATGTAATCATAAACAATAAAAGGAAAATATTAAATAATTGTAAAAGGAAATATGGTGTTTCTTCTTCCCAATCGATCACCCTTATTCCCAACGATTCTCCGTACCATTGCTGCCATGCCTGCTTTTGTGTCATGCTCCTGAAGTTGATGCCCATCTCCCATCTAACAGGTTGTCTCTCTTCCTTCCATCTCCCTCTCTCCATCTTTCTTCGCTGCTATTACCTCTCCAAGTTCCTCCCTGCGACTCTCTCTCTCTCTCTCGTCTTGAAACCTATTGGGCAACCCATCGAGGGCTCTCTCTCACACATGTCTCTATGTCCTGCTGCTGTGTTGTGATGCCCTGTTGTGGTTGTGCCCTACCGCGCCTCGCCTGTGCCCTGCCCTACTGCCCCGCGCCTGTGCCATGCCACGCCCTGCCCTGCCATGCCTTGCCCTATCGCGCTGTGCCTGTACCTTGCCCTATCCTGTCGCGTCACACCCCGCTCTGCCGCGCATGTGCCCTGCCCTGCATTGTGCTGCCGCTCCGTGCCTGTCTTGCCGTGCCGTGCCTATCCTACCGAGCCATGCCCCCTGCCGTGCAGGTTGATGCCCAATCGTTGCTGCAATTGCACCATCTGACGCTTTACCTTCGTGATTCTTCCTCCCTCGCTGATGCCCTGCCGATGCTCCAAAGCTCCAACCCTGCCCTGTCGCGCTGTTGTTGCCATATCACTACTGCAATGGCACCATCTACCGTTGCCATCAGCATGTGATGTGCCATGTCCTGTTGTCGTGTCGCTGATACGCTGCCGCGCCTGTGCCCTACCTCTTATATCATGTGAAGTTTCTTGGCCGTTAGAGATTTTGTTTTTTGTTTCTTTTGTGAGTTAATTTCAGATTTGCTGCCATCCTAGGTACATTACGCAGACCCTTTTTGCACCCATAAAAGCAAATCTACATTTTTTTCTTTGAGCAGAAGTGGCATCGTATCCTTAGATCGAGCTAAAGCAGTAATTGAGGTAATAGAGTGGGTATAAGTTCCTAAGAAAAACATAACAGTAGAGAACAACATTACTAGTAGTGCTAACATATATGTCGAAGCAACCACCACAAACAATTCAGAAGATAGCAATCAAATCTTGCCTTCTGAAAATGGCACAAACAGTTCCGATCATGCAGTGGATGTTAACCCAAAAAAAGTACTAAAAAGGGGACTTTTAGGGTTCCATTGAAAGTATGACTTGGATGATTTTGGTGTCTTCTTTTTTATTGATGATGTGAGGATCAAAAAAAGCAACTGCATTTTTGCAGGTTGTGGATAAATTAGCTGGCCCTGGAGTAGTTCTATCAAATGATACATTTTCTGAAGCTAAAAATAGACTTGAGGCACTTGATAAGAAGGATGATGAAAGATGAAAGAGTGCAGAGCTAAAAAATAGCCTCAAGGAGTACATTTATTCTAAAAAAGAAAAGGTTGTGACCATAACTCATATGTCCTTCGACATTTACTTTTCTTTGTGGTAGTGTTTTGGGCAATTACTATTATCAAATATTTGACTGCTAGTTATATGTAGCAATGTTTTTTTGTTCTTATTCAACATGCCCAGTTTCTTTGAAGACTTTATTTATGTTCTGTCTTTTTCCAAAATATCATTTCTTAGATTTAGTATTTGTTTCAATTCTTGTACTTGTTGCAGTTAGAAGAAAATGTCGACATTCAGAAAGTTTCAACTTAGTAGGAAAGACAATCCTTTACGAGCAACTCAATGAAGTAAGCTTGCTCAATGCATTTTAGCTGCTTAGTGTTTCTCTTTTTTAGCTTAAAAAATTCCACTTTTGTCACTGTAGATACAAGAATGGTTGTACACTGATGGTGAAGATGTTCAAGCTAGTTAATTCAAGCAATGTCTTGAGTTACTCAAAGGCATTGGTGACCTTTTATTTTTCAGGTAGTACATAAGTCATCGCTTTAGAAAATAAATAGGTGGTAGGTTATCGTGCTTTTTCTGAGAAATGTTGCTGTTTGTTTAGCTCCTTAGATTGAGTGAATTGACTTCAAGACCTCTTGCTTGTGAACATGCTCGAGTGTACCTTGCTGAGGTGCAAAACGTACATGTTCTTGTTGGATATACTTATCTTATTTCTAAGATGTCTATCATCAAGTTTCATTTGCCATTTCAATTAGCATCTTGACTTTTTATGATACGTAGGCTTCCACACTTATTTTGCAGATATGTTGATATGTTATGTATAAATTTCAACATTCATTTCGATGATGGAAATTACACAATTCTACTTCTTTCATATCTTTGTCAAAAACTTTGCATATTGTGAAAAAATAGGAGATAAACAAATCCTGGCTTCCTAAGGCTAGAGTTGATGAGGTGTGTAATAGTAGAGATTTTGAATTCACTCTGGTCATCTCTCTACAATTGTATTCACATTATGAGAATTATAACCGAGAAATGTATTATTAAAGGAAATAGCTCAAAAAGTGCATTACTAAATGAATTTCGCGTCATTGAGAAGAGACCAAGTCTATTCGAGAAGAGAATGAGTATTTGAAGGACCACTTAAACTCTATGGATAACCAAATGCAACAACTAATGCAACATTATTTTGGTGGACAATCTAGTGATCATACTCCACCAACCTCGTAGTCAGATGCTGAAACTTGAAGGTGATTGCCAATATGTTTCATCTTCACATTGCTTCATCTTTTTTTCTGAAAAGATATTACTTTCAGTTCATTATTTTTTATTTCCTGTTCAAGAAGTTATTACTTTGCATTTATTAAAAATAATTATGAGATCTTTTATTAATTTTACAGGTACTAAAGATATTAAATAAAAGATAAAGAAATCATCGATATTCGGATAACAGCTCAATCTCTAACTTTTTTTATTTTAGGAATAAATAAGGATGCAAACAACTTTTAGTTGTTCTTTTAGGAAATCAAGACTATAGGGATGCAAAGAACTTAAATGCTTGATGTTACAAAACTTGAAAGCTATGAACATTTTTTAGTGAAGCATCTTTTATTTGAAGTTATGAACATTTGATTTGGTACATCAATTCATTTTAGTTGTATTAAATTATTGTTGTGAAAATGTGTGGTTGACAATGGTTTAAATGTGTGTTGAAATGTATTATGATAAATATCTTTTAAATGTCTCACTGTCAAGTTTAATGCATGATAAACAATCGTATGACGATTATTTTTTGGAAAAAATATGTTATTAAGACTTTTAGTGACAACTTTCACGGTGGTCGTTAATATCTTTTTACGCTCAATGGTGAACTTTAAGGACCAACTTATTGGTCACTAAAATCATTTAGTTACTAGAATATAACTAGACATTAATGTACTTCACGAGGGGTATTTTAGTCGTTAAATAATATAAACAATCACTAATCATTTGGTCAACAAAAATATTTAATGACCAAATAGTTCGACATTAAAAATTATTAACGTCTATAATTATTGATCATAAATGAGAATTAATGACCTATTTAATTGTCGTTAATCCTCATCTTAAAGACCAAATTTTTAATGATAAGTAATGATATATAACGACTGACCAAGTTAAATCATTATTATTGACTTTTAACGGCGGCATTTATAACGACCGGTCACGACGGGATATGCTGGTCATTAATGATCTTTAACTATCGAAAATTTCATATTAATGACTATTTTTCCCTTCTTTAGTGTCGTGTTTGTTGTAGTGCATGAAATTATAACAACTATATGTCATATGTATCCCTAAGGTTGATCCTCCCACTTACATACCTTGTTGTTAATTAATCTTTTTTAATTTTCTTATCTTGATCACCTCCTCAAGTAAGGCTCCTGTGTACTGCTTCAGAGATGAGAGGGAGAGAGAAAGAGAGAGAGTAATTCTACTGCTTTGAGTTTGAGAGAAAATAATGAGGTCCTCTCTTCTTTTAACCTCTTTTATTGAGATTTATTAAGCATAATCCTAGTCAAAATTTAACTTAATCTCTCCTATCTTAATTGTAATTAGAAGTCCTTTAAAATTAATTTGGGTAAGATTAAAAATATTAAATAATTAGGATAATACTTTGACTTTACCTCTAATTCTTTTCCAAATCTTAATCATACTCTACTTTATCTTTCATTTTTTTTTCTTTTAATATTATTTTTCCTTTAAATCGTTGGGTGTTATGGTACATGTAATTCAAAAGTATTGATCTATTTAGTTACATCCAAAAATATAATTTGTCTTCTCATCTTACACCAATTAATGGACCTCTTTCTCCCGCCATTTTTCATGTATTTTTGTTCGTTAACTCGTGTGAATTACAAGTTAGAACAAATTTGAGATAGTACAAAATGTTTAGTTATTACGTGAATATTTTTCATTGAAGAATGGTTCATTTTTATTTGAATGTTTGACGGGAAAAAAATAACGTCTTCGACCAAGAACGTTACAAGAAATTAAGAGGAAAGAGCTATTTATTTCCTAATTATGGTCAAAATAAATAAATTTATAAAATATTTGAAGGTGCATTGAAACTTCCTATTAATTTTTTTCATCAATTATTGACTAATGATAAGGTATATTTAAATTTTTTTTATTATGGTTTTTGAAAATGACCTAAATCTTTATACGATATTGGCAATTGAACAACCGGATTTAAGAAGATGAAGGACGGATTTGCCATGTCCATCAATTGATGACCTTTACGATTTATTCCAAATCCGTGATGGTGACTACCTTGCTTGCGCATACCTCCGATAAATTCCTAGATGATGAACAGTAGGTAGTCACATGTAATTATGTCTTAAGCAGTAAGCATGCTTCACACAAAAGAAGTGAACTTTGCCTTCCTACAGTCTTTACCTTTCCTTTTAATTACAATAAAGAAATGTTAATTAGATCGAAATACAATTAAAATTAGAGTTTAATATAGTATATTAAATTTACTTTAATCAAGTCGTGAAAATACTACATACAAAAAATAGTTAAATCAACGCCTATCATTAAATTCTACTTATAATTAATCAAATTAAATCTAAATTTCCTGAATTTAAATTTAGATCATTTTACCCAGATACTGTGTATTGTATAAGTACGTAATTGTCACTAAATTGGTCGATCGCCCTAATTAGTTGTGAATAAGATATGAGTTACATGTAAAGGATGTTTCTTGATCGAGTTAAATAATATGATTTTGATCAATTAGCTACGTCACGACAATTGAATATGCCAATCTTTAGTTGAAAAATCTCTACAATCAATCATTATCAGTAACTACTGATACTGACCTACTGACTATATATACATATATATATATATATATATANCCTCGGCACGTTATATATATGTATAATAGGAGAAGGCTTAAGTAGTAGCCGGAACTACTCCTCACCTCCACCACCACAGGGTCCTGAGAGTTCCTGCACGACACGAAACTTTGTTTTCTTTTCTGGGCAACTTTGAAGCGGCGAACGAACATGGGAGAGGGAAAAACTGTTTGCGTCACCGGCGCGGCTGGTTACATAGGCTCGTGGCTCATCATGAGGCTGCTCGAGCGCGGCTACACCGTCAGGGCCACCGTCCGTGATCCCAGTATGATTCTTCTTCATTAATTCGTTTGCTTACTCAATCTCTCTCTTTCTGTGTGTCCACATATTAAAAGAAAATTATCTAATGAAAATGTCAGAAAAATCCCAGAAGGGAGAGTCCTCCTTCCTGTATATTAAAGATTAAAATCTACTATATTTAAATATTGAATTCAAAATTTCGCGCCAACACTTTCTAAAAAGAGATTCTATATTTTCTCGAACTGAATTAATTAGGTGCTAACTATGATAAAGTCTTCACAAAGGTAAAAAATCAAGGATGCTTTTGTCCAATTAGAGGGACGAATGCCAATTTCAAAAAATACTAAATCACATAGATTTGGCCTAGAACTTCAAAGTGAAACCATCCGACCGAGGAATCTTCCAAAGAGATGAAGGCTAGAAGTTCTCCTTAACTTTGTTTATCCTATGCCATGATGGAAGAGGAGAGGCCCTCATGCCATGAGTCTTCAATCATGGTTAACGCCAGCCAGTAGTCAATATGCATTATTGTTTGGTCATTGGGCTTCCCTAATTGAGTCTTCGTTGTTTATCCTATTTCCCGCAACATCCTCCATAGAGGAAGAAAAAAAGAGAATTTTCTTATATTTGATTATGGTACTAAACCATCCGCCGTCCCCCACGCTATTTCATTTTGGTGTAGACTTGCTCCGCCACTTATACTTATTTGTCTAAGATAGATGAATGGTTGTAAGTTCTCTACTTTGATTTTCAAAGATTGAATGCTTACTTATTTGTTTATACCTTCTTTTGCAATTTCTCTATTCTTTTGGTTATGCGAAATAGAGACGTAAAATTTAACGATTAAATGGGTTATATTCTCGAACGACGATTGAATTCTTTTTTTAATGTGAGAAAAATAAAATAATGATACAAAATATAGAATAACTTAAATTTTAAGAGATTTACATAGGACCATCAATACAATATAGAAAATAATCAAAAGGTTGATTTGACAAAGTCTATCCAACTTATTCATTATAAGTGATGTTGATTGTTGCACCAAATATATTGATTACCAATGGTTGGCATGTGAATAAGGTATTGGGTCATGAGAAGGTTCCCAAGTGCTATTAATGATTTAATTAACCTAAAGTCCCACACTCCTTGTTTATCAGAGTAGAGTGCAGATTTTAAATATACCAAGAAAAACATCAAAGGTATATCATCAGGGACGGACTCAGGATAAAATATAAGGGTGGCCAAAATGTATAGAGGTAAAATAAAAAAATTAAGGGGGGTGGGGATAATAAGTCATTAGTAGAAATTGAACCCTCAAATTCACCTACTCACTTAAGCTACTACATAATTTTGTTACTTTCTTAACATTTTATTTATATATTGACTTCAACTACTAGTATATATGTATATATATACTAATACACTGAAAAATCTCTCCCCCATGGTTTATGTGGGTACGCCCATGTATATCATCCACATTAAAATGATGAATTAATGGAAGAACACTTGCATATACACATGCTAGCATAAAGGAAAAAGTATGGCAAGTAACCGCAACATGTATAAATTGATGGTTAGTTTGGATCAATGTAACCTTTATTTCTAAACCCCTCCATGCCCATTTTCCCTCTTGGATTATTTCATTCCACGAGTGTCCCTGACGGCGCCTAATCACAACTTGAGAGCGTTCTCCAGTTGTATATAAGTGATTCTACCAGAATCTAAAGATCAGGTTGGTGTTGCGATATCAAGTATGCCAGGCGGTCCCGGATCTTGCTACAGAAAGCCCCTCAATCCGTTCCACATTACGACTTCTATTCATTCATTCAGTGTCATTTCTACTAGTTCACCTCACGGGTGCTCAACCATTTTGCATCAGTCAGACATTTTTCTTAGGATTCGACTAGCTTAGAAAACTGTCAATTAACTTGTGCTCCCAACTGTTAATGCAGAGAACATGAAGAAGGTGAAGCACTTGCTGGATCTTCCGAATGCAAGCACAAAGCTCACTTTGTGGAAGGCCGACCTTGTGGATGAAGGAAGCTTCGACGAACCCATCAGGGGATGTGATGGCGTTTTCCATATTGCCACACCACTGTTATCACATTCCGAGGACCCTGAGGTAAATAATTTGTTTCTTCTTTTACTATGTTTTCAACATTGGAGAAAGAAAAAAAATTTCTAAAATTATTATCATATAATATAATTTAAAAGGCATTCGATGACCAACAAGTGAATAACAGGTTTTCCTAGCTAAGCTATATATAACATGCTTGTTTCTTCAACTATATATTTACATAGTTTATGTTCATGGTGCAGAATGAAGTGATAAAGCCAGCAATCAATGGAGTGCTGAACGTCATGAAATCATGCTTAAAGGCCGGGACAGTGCGGAGGGTGGTGTATACATCCTCAGTTGGGGCGGTGTGCATGCAGGCTGAGCCAAAGTTGGAGTTCAACGAGGACGATTGGAGCGACGTGGACTTCCTGAGGGCCGCACAGAGGCCTGGTTGGGTACGGTGGCATCAGACAAAGCAAACTAATTAGCATATATAATTGGCATAGTTGATGTGCAAATGATCCATCAACCATGTTCTTTTTTTGTCCTTGTTTCAGATGTACTTCGTGTCCAAGACATTGGCAGAGAAGACTGCCCAAGAGTTTGCGGAGCACAACAATTTGGATTTTGTTAGTGTCATACCTTCATTGGTCAATGGGCCTTTCCTCACTTCAGCCATCCCAGAAAGTATCGAGGTTTCAATGTGTCTCATCACAAGTATGCTCCAACTCCTTTAATATATATTTATTAATTACGGAACTGTTTTCTTCATAAACGTAGGAAGAGAGAAGAAAACTTGCATAGCAGTCTTGATCATGACTTGCTTTCTTAATTAGTACTGATCTGATGTGAGAACTATTTGATTTAATTTGCAGGGAACACACCATATTACTCATTAATCCCAAACCCTTGCTTCCTTGTTCACATTGACGATACTTGCATGGCTCACATCTACTTGTTTGAGCACCCGAATGCCAAGGGACGCTACATCATCTCCTCTCATGAGCTTACTCTCTCAGATCTGTCTAACAAGTTGACGGAGCGCTACCCTGAGTACGACATTGTCACCGAGTAAGTCCTAGCTAAATGAATTGTGTTGTGCATGCATGCACATATTTATCATTCAATAAAAAGTTTTTGGTCTAGGATCATTCAATATTTATAATATATTGTATTGACCACTAAAAGATATTGATTTGAGTGCAGGTTCGAGGGCGGCGAATTTGCTCAACATCTGATCAAGTTCTCGAGAAAGAAGCTCACTGAGCTTGGTTTCGAGTTCAAATGCAGCTTGGAGGACATGTACGACGGTGCTATCCAGTCGTACAAAGAAAAGGGGATACCAATTGTGGCAAAGAAAGACTAAGGGGCTGCGTCATATATATAACTGAAGCAATAAATCTTTATTGTGCTGGATTTAGTCATTTTTTTCTAAGAGAGCTTGAATAATCTTAACGCCATGTCTTTTTCCTCAAATTTCTTGACGGGCCAAATAAGTTGAGTTTGTATTCCTCAAATTAGGGAGAACATGTTGTATTCTATCATCTATGTACGGTGGGGGATGCACATAATTTTAATGGATGCACTCGTGATTTTAAAGGTTAAATATTATGAATTATTATATATTAATAATAATATAATATAATATAATATAATATAATTATTATTTCGACAATGATCTTGTCAAGTTTGACTTGAACCACAACTATAGATTTAACTTATAAATATTAAATTATTAATTTTATTTTCTTATTTTTTCTTTAGTTTAAAATTATTTTATCTGAAAACATAAAATGTTATGGATAATCTATATAAAATTTTAATTCTAATCAAAATTAATAATATAGTATATTTAATTAATTGAATGATGATTAGATAATTTTATTCCTTTACTTAATTATTTATTATTTTCAAACTTTTAGAAATTACTTTATCCAAAAATTTTAAAAAGTTTTGAATAATCTATTTATATTTATAATACTATGAAGCGTGCTACTGCATGAATCCACCATATACATGCAACTTCAACAACCCTTATTTGACTGTATCGTGGCCACGTTATACAAAAGAAAACAACAACTTATTTCAAAATTCAGAGACGGAGTACTGAGTCTACTAACCAAGGCAACAAAACAAATGCTATAAAAATTACAATTTTACGATAAAAATTTCTGTCGCAAATATTATAAAATTAGTCACAAATACCTTTTTATGACGGACATAAAGCATCAGAAAATAATATCCGTCATAATTTATGACGGTCCGTGTGACAGAACAATGTGTGTCACAATTTGTGTTAGACTATTGTCCGTCAAAAATTGTGACGGACATTTAGTCCATCGAAAATTCTGGCGAACTGTGTTTCATCAAAATGTTCTCGGAGGAATGCATTTTCTGTTGAAAAATTATAAATAAATAATAATTATTATTATATATTTATTTATTTATTATAAATTTAGAAGGTTTATTTTACATTTCATTATCATCATCTATATCTTCATTAGCTTATCTATTTATCATTTGTTTTATTATTTCTTTTATTTCTTTTCTTTGTGCTCGACAAGCTTGTTTCAACTACACTTCCAAACATTGTTGCACTTGTTGTTCCATTCGTTCTTGAATCTCTTTTTGCATTTCTACATAACGTTGTTGCCATAAATTAGCCCTTTACTTAAGTCATTCATCAACACGTCATTATAGTTCTTCAATTGAATAGCCCGACATAGATTTACGCGTTGATCCTAAGACAACATAAGCCACAGATGATCACAAACAATAAATACGATTTTTGCAGTGTTGTCAGAACCGAACCGGACGACGACTCGGAAAGACTTCCGGGTCAGGTCGGACCGGTTAAACCGGTTAAACCGGATGGTCGAACCAGATACTATTAAAAAATATTAAATTAAAATATAATTTATAATCTAGATGAAAGAATAACAAAATAATATGATTAAGCATGAAAAAAAATAAATTTACTTTCAAAATATAATATTTATGATCAATTAATATTTTATTTGATATGAAATCTATTAATAAAAAATATATCTTAAATAACTATTAATTCAAATACAAATATCAATTAAAGAATTTATTTTATAATTAAAAAGAAAAAGAAAAAAAATCAGAATATGTTTAAAAGGTCTAGAATTATGACTATTTTCATATCTCAAAGCCCACTTCCTCTTTCCCCCAAAACCCACTTCCCCAAAGCCCA